>JAMKCH010001478.1:0-92774 GCA_023653785.1 Ophioderma brevispina
TGTGTGAGTTTTAGAGATTAGGATTATATCTAGCTCAAGGCTGCTGAAAGAGATCCCCATTGTGAAGGTTCTCTTCTACCCGTGCTACTTCTTTTGAAAGAAATCGGCGTTTGGCGACTGGTTAGCAGGGCTCCAGAAGCGAGTCTAGAAGTGCCCATAATATCACCTCTTCCATAGAGGAAAGTGTGTAGTCTGTGTCACAGACTGCGAAAGATATTATCTAAATTGGTACTGCGCGAGAGATTAACGTTATCAGTCCGTCATAGAGAATGTGTGTAAATGAAACTAAATCTCAAATATCTCCGGAAAATGGAGGGGTTCTATGGAAGTTTTGGCATCAGAGGGTCCGTTACTATGATTATGGGTTGTTTTTAAATATGTATCGTAATTGGGTCTGAACCTATAGAACCTAGCGAGAAAATTGAACGTTTTTGTCGGCTACTTCGGTACTCGCAAACACGGAAAAGTTAACACGCAATCTCTACGGGCGAATCCATTTTTCCCACAATGCCTTTCGGTATTATTCCAGTCTTGAGAATTTTCAAACACTGCTTTCAATATTTTTTTTCAATTTTAGAAACAGGAATTATGTACTTACCGGACCGCCGTAGACAGAGCCGAGACTGGGTGACAGTCTAATCCCGACTATGAACTATGGATACAAAACGTTGCACGCGTGACAACAACTCGTGCGAGCGCAATTACTTTGAATCGGTCAATGGTACGATCTAAATTTCACCCTTTTGACATGAACCTACTCACAAGGGGGAAAATTGGGGACTTTTGATATGTTGGTTCTCACAATATTAGGAAACTATCCTGCAAAAATCAGCTATGGTTTATTTATTTCCGCCGTCTGGCTACACAGACCTAAAGTTCCTGGACTAGTAATGTTTCTATTGCAAGCAAACTATGTCCAGACGTATAGATCAACACTTAAGTTTCCTATTGAAAGCAAAATATGTCCAGTCACATAGATGAACACTTAATGTTTCTATTGTAAGGAAACTATGTCTAGACCACTGACATCTACACATGTATAGGGGGCTGCCGCACAGTTGAATGGTCGCCGAGTGTCACAACAGGAAGTTGCTTTTCTAACTTGGTAATATGGCGGAAACAATGCATACAACTGCTGGTGCACATATTACACACAGATGTTCTATTGTTATATTCCTTTAACTTTGAAAAAGGTGTATGCATTGTTTCCCGCCATATTACCAACGTAGTAGAAAAGCAACTTCCTGTTGTGACACTCGGCGGCTCAGACCCGCTATCCATGTGTAGAGGTCAGTGGTCTAGACACGTGGATTAACAGTTAAAGTTTCTATTGCAAGCAAATTATGTCCAGATACATGGACCAACATGAACTTTATGTTTATCAACATGAACTTAAAGTCGAACGTCTAGAAACATGGATCAAAGCTGGATATTGTAAGCAGAATTTTTACAGTGGAAACAGTTTTTTTCTTTCCTGAACTTTATAATACTTCCAGTAGATACATAAAAATTCGTAATCGTATTTTATTTACCATCAAACAACAAAATAAACAAAACCAAAATGATTAAAAGGGCTAGATGGAGGAGATGCAACTGAAGGCAAAACCTGAAAACATGTTGAACCACCTTATTTAAAGTTACATCAAAAGGACACAGAACAGGACACAAAAACAGCACAGAGGGACAAGGACATGTGCGGTGGCACGAACATAAATAACATCCAATACATTAGTACTATTCAATTGATCACCAACGACCGCCTCGGGGAGAGGCGATGCACCGCATTGCGAACTGCGATAATTATTTTATGAAAAACTAGCTGATGTTTAAAAAAAAATAATATTTAGAAAGGAATTGCATTTTTGGTATTTAGGAAAGAGCGGATGGAATTCTTGAATATTTTCAATTGGGTAGCTCGTTTGATAGATTCAGGAAGCTTATTCCAAATTCTATTACCTCTGCTGCCCATTATTGAAAATGCAGCATTCTGATTGGTCAGTTTACTGCCAATTATTCTGCAATAATGGGTCACCAATTGATTTTCTTATTACATGAAGCTGTTTTAGGTAATAGAATAGAAATAAAGGGTTTGCAGTGTCATTTATGGGCTCATAATTCTTTCACTGTTTTCACTCAAACAGAAAGTGGCACAAACTCGATTTTTGTGTTCCGCAGTAAACTGAAATTTATCTCTCGATTGAATCAAGCAAAAAAGCCTTGTATTTTTTTCTTTTATGTGTTGCACAAAATGACTAACTTATGTTGAGATTTAATATTGAAAAAAAAAGTTTTCGATTGTACCATTATTTGAGATAGGCTGTAGTCTCAAATTGTTCACCTTTCCACTGGGATTACAATGAAAGTAGTTCGCACTCTCTCTTGTATTTGGTTATCGAGATAAATGACAAACAAGGTCAATGCCCTCTATAAGATCGCTGAATTTTATAAATATGCTAGACAGTGCAAAATATTTTTGTTACAGGCAAAATATTTTTGTTACAGTCTTTAAGAAAAGAGGACCCCTTTGAGCCCTGTGCAAACTGTATATAAGTTAAGCATATAATGGTTAAAGAGACACTGGCACATTTGAAAAATAGTGCGCCCTCAAGATTTTTCAAAATCGATATTTTTGCATGGTTGTAAAGCTTTTATATATATAAGCCCTCACCCGAAATGATTAAGATCAAATCAGCTTCCTTATGGGTAAACGGAACGATTTGTAATTTAGCGTCGCCGGCGACGCGAAATTCAGCAGACGACGAAAATGGCGTTTAACACAAAACACACACGCTGTATGCATGTTTCCCACGCTATGCACACTGTTTGACCTTTGTGGTTTTAATATCAGTGAGTACGAGTCAAAATATTCATGTAATATACACATGTGTTGATTAAAGTTATGGAAAACTTAAAAGTTAGCCTACAAACTACCTGGGTATCTTTATCCTCATATCAATGTCCCTATCTGTTTTGGGGTATGTTATTTTTATGTGTAAAATATATCTCTGTTCTTCCAATGGCCTAGACTATCATTTGAGAGCAAGTTGAAGAAATTTCATATTTTGTGAAAATGTGCCAGTGCCGCTTTAAAGGTGTAAAGCCAGTTTTTAGAAAATTTCATTCAAATTTTTTGGAAGGGGAGAATCTTATAGTTTCCTCATTTTTTGTGATTAGAAATATTATTATATTTCTGTATGTCACGTTTTAGAAGATTCCTTAAATGGGAAAGTACCTAACTTGTTTACAAATTTTGCAAGAGAAAAATTGAATTCCCCAGAACCCGTAGTTTATACAATATACCTTATAAAAAGTAATTATTGAACACATATCGAGTTGTCTCATGGATAATCTGGATTATACCATTAAAATGAATTAAGTCGTTTTGTCTGACCATGCGCTATTTGAAATTCGCGCTAGTGTATATGGGATATATATTTGTGTTATGCGATACGGACGCACCGTAGCGTCATACACCTTCACACGTGACGCTTTCATAATGTGTATATCCTATGTCATGTATGACGCAAACGTGCCGTACGTATCGTATAACACGCTATACGCCAGCGCGAATTTTGAATAGCGCATGCAGACTAGATGGTTTTAATTTATTGTTATGGGTAACATAATTCCGTTTTCGATGAAACCACTCTATATGTGGTCAATAATTATTTATAGAGTATATTGTATAATATTATTCGTTGTACGGATTCTCCTTTAATGCTACATTTGCTAATCATTCAAAATACATTAATATTTATGGGAAGAGGTAAACAAAGTGTAGCCAATGTCACGCAGAAATAATTTTCGGATCATAGGCGTGCCTGAAAAAACAGGAGAATGTCAAAAGTGGGTGATATTTTGGAAAGTAAGTTTGAAAAGGAGCATGTAGGTGTTGAATGGGCACATCGAGAAGGCAGATTTCTTTTTTCTTAGATGTTAAGAGGTACCACGTCATATAAAAGGGCGGGCTGGTGTAGTGGCTTCGCCTTTCACCAATGCGGCCCGGGTTCAATCCCTTGTGGAGCCTGTGTCGTACGTGAATTTGGTTGCAGATCCATACCCGTCCTCGCAGGTTTTCTCCGAGATCGAGAACTTCGGTTTATCCTGCATCTAAATCGCACTTCTTCCAATAAAGGCTTCCTTGTCGTTCTGGATCTAATCGTTGTGTTGTAGCAGCCTAAGGCGCTCCACAGCGGCGCCTTGAGCACTTCGGTGGATTTGTCCCACGTTATAACTCTCTAGTTAGGAAATATTTCAGGGCTATAACGTGAGAGTAAGCATAGAAGAAACAGATTGACTTTACTATTTTGAGTAAACATCAGGAACGTCATCTGAACACTTTAAAACTGCAATTATAATGCTATAAAGTTATAAGTCTATGTGAAAACGATATGATACATATTGCCAAAATGACGTAAATTACATCGTTATTTTCAATGTATTTAAAGTAGGTAACTGAAAAACTGTTTTTGTCAAAAACGATAGAAATACGACGAAATAGATCTCTTGACGAAGGAAATTAATTTGTCCAAGTCGTCTCGTGAACACGGGGCAAATCAGGCTTCATTCCAGTGTACATATTGACGATTCCTTCTTCAACGTATTCCATGACGAGGCATGCCACGCTGTGGCCAAGCTTTTTGCCCATGGATATTCCAGATTTTGTTAACGTAGTGCTTGTGATTGAACTCCAATGATGAGAGTTAAGCACAATTTCTGCTAATCTGGTAAGAGTAGAAATTGCTGGCGCCCAGGAAGTAATCGATCAAGAATGCATTGAAGAGCTGGGAGAAAGCTTCAATGATTGAATTGACTGTATAAAGCGATTTTGCATCCATGGTAAACAAGAGCTGGTTGGAAGCGGGAATTTCAAATTTAAATTCAGAGCAGGTACTGTAGTCTCATCAGTTTCATATAAACTCTTCAGAAAAGTTTGGAAACTTTTTTTTGTTGAGTTATGTCTCATTTTATTTGGAGGAGATTGCTTCATAGTATTTAGTATTAGTGAAACGGTCGTTCGTTTTCCTTTACAGCAACACACCATTTTTTAAGAATCGCGTAATTCATGGTTGAGTAACTCTCAAGGAGGTCTCCAACAAAATGTGACAAATTTGCCATTATTTTTTTCCAATAGAACAATCGGTTGCATCAGTTTGGCACATTTTCTTTGAGACCTGCCTGTAATCGAATGAGAGGTACTTAGCCATTGAGTAAGTGATTGTTACAAATGAGGTGTCATTTAAAAGTGAAAAGGATGACCTTTCAGTGATATACAACACTATGAAAATAACCTTCAAATAAAATGAGATATAACACATGAGTATAGAACATAAGATGTAATGCGAAAAACATATCGAGACCATCGCGTCGTACTATCGCTGGCAGCACATTAAAGCAATAATGGCACATTTTTTGAAGAGCGCCCCAATTTTCAAATTTGATATTTTTGCACAGTTACGTTGGTAATTGTCTAGGAAATTATACCTGCGAACGAGAATGCTAAGAAATGCGTATTTATCACAAAATAAGCGATTTTGTAATTAGAATTGGGATCCCAGATTGGACTTAACGGCAGAGCTGGAAATGCTACGTTTATGTCCGTCCATGATGAAATAGTGCCACCTCGAGAAAATAACCTCTAACTTGACTTTCCTTAAAACAACTAATGGATGAGCGTAGACACGTACATGGCGCTATTTCCCGGCTATTTCTCATATTAGAGGCCGTTTCCAGCAGCCGTTGAATTATTATCGGGGATCCCGATAATAATTATTCTAGACTAGTACAAAATGACTTCGTTTGTGACACATAGACATTTTCGAGCTTAACCATTCACAGGTATAGTTTACTAGCCAGTTGCCAATGCAACCGTGTAAAAATCTCCAAATTTTTGAAAAACTGGGGGCGCTCTTCAAAAAAATGTGCTAATATTGATTTAAGTTAGGGGGCTGCGTGACTCATTATGTCTAGACTTAGTCACATAGTACGATGGTATTTTGCACTGTATGTCGGGAACGCATAACAATGTAATGTATGGTTGCCAGTTCCTGAGTTTAAAGTTTCTTTTATAACTATAATCCGTGCTTACATAACATGACAATACTTTACTTACAAAGCGTTATCTACTATTGAAAAGAAATGCCACCTGGCTTTCCCATAGTGACATAAATTGAAAGGACAATAGAGTTACCTGCTACTATGTTAACTAGTCACAGCTGTTTGAAAGTCTCATTTATTATGACAAAACGAGAATAAAATAAAAAAATACAAACGGCGACATACTTTTGACAACTGATTTGGAGTATTTATGCCACTAACTACATCCTGTGTAAATTTGATGAAATTCATTGCGGGCAAATGATTTTTCATAAAAAATTAGTTTTACACGTCTTTCTATGGTAAATAGGCATATAGAGGGCGCTATAACATACAATTTATGACCTTTGCAGGCCTATATGGCAAGATTCCCGCAATGGATTTTTCTGATTTTTTGCGGAGGTAATAGCTCTTGCATGTCCCTACTTATATCAGTTGTCAACATTGTGTCGCCATTGCTTAAAATTGCTCTGAAACAGCTGTGTAGTGGCAGGCCCGCGCTTCGCGCGGTCTCCCGCAAGCTGAGTAAACGGGAACAATCACTCAAACAGGACCGGTCACTGAACCAGAAGCGATCACTGATGAAGAGGTGACACCTCTTCAATGTCACCCAAAGAACACATTTTTTGGAAAGTTTCCCACTCTGTGTCACCTAAAGACCCCTTTTTGGGAGGAAAATTTTGAAAATTTTCACCCAAAGACCCCGGCCTATTTTGGTGAATATTTGCACAATTTTCTAAAAAGACCGCATGTTTTGGAAGATTTTGCATACAAATTTGTCACCAGGAAAAACCTATTTTGGGGCATTTTGGCTGTCTCTCACCCAAATACCCCTATCTGTTTGAGTCCTCTGTCGCCGAATGCCCCCGGGTTTGGAAGCACCAGCCTTACACCCATATCTATTTACAATCGTGTAACAACGATTCAACTTGGCAACAGGGTAAGTTGAAATCGACGGCGTCAATTCTGTTACACCACATGCTTACACATTAAAATGATGCAAGCAAAATTTAAATGCCATTAAAACCTAGGGGTGTCCACCTAAAAACAAAACTGTCATCTCTATAGAACATAATTCTGCATCAAATGGTGACATAATCTTTCGTGGACACCCTCTACAATTTTTGTAAAAATGGTTAAAGTTGCAGCACATTTCGCATTTTTGCATTGCGATGATCAAACTCGTGAGGGATTATGGGTAGTCTGGCAAGTCGAAAATACAAAACGACATCATTTTTATTAGTCTCAGCTTGGAGTCACGCAGGCGGCAGTTGCTTTAAGTGTTATAGTCCAGGCTACAGACCATGTGACCTTGTTATACCATATATATAATGTTTTTCAACGGTTTCTAGACCAGTTTTTCCTGCTGAATCTGAATCCGATGGATGCCAGACAAAAAACCTTGAGCATTTTCGAAGAAACGCAAAAATTCAAAATGGCCACCAAAACACTAAAAACTCATATGTTAATTACTCAAAAGTTGTAATTTTTTGCCTGACCAGTCAAAACACCCATTGTGACCAATTAAAATATGATTCACTAACCACCGAATTAAGAGATTCAATATGGTAGCCAATACAACGAAGCATCTGGTGTTTATCTACTTTTGACCATAGAATGGTAACTTGGTATATATAATATATTAATTGAAACCATTATGAATAGCTTTCAACAATTTGATAATCAATAAAATCAATAAACCATTCAAGATGGTTCCAAAATAGCAAAATGCATTACTACATATAGCCAAGAGCTGCCATGTTTGTGTATATCACTATAACTCATTCAGAGCAGTTTAAATATCATAACATAGTCAAAGTGATTGATATCTGCAAGATGGCATCCTAGATGGGTGTCCAATATGGCTGCAAATGTCAATCAGTAAAGGTCAATAATTCATTTACGCTGAAGGATAAAGATATACATGTTGTGGTATTTAGTTGGATTATCACTTCCTAAATCCCAGTAAAGCTATCGTAAGTGTCAATGATTCGTTATTCATCATATATCCCAATATGGATGCCAATGGATGCCCAAAACCTACCAAAAACAAAGAAACATATCTCTATAGACTTTTAGTGGTCGGATATTTCGCCGCTTAGTAAGTGCCATTTCCAGCCATATTGGATACCCATCTTGTATAGCATCTTGCATGCATCGATTCATCTGATTACCTAATGATGTGTACATTGATCTGATTGGCTTACAGGGATATAAACAAACATTGCAGTACTAGGTTGGACACAGCTATCAATTATAGCAATCTTAGAGTATCGGAAGCCATCTTGGATCCAATAATAAAGGAATTTATAATCACATTTAAAAAAAATATTTCTTATGGTTTTAATTAATTTCTTGACTGCCAAAACATCAGGATAGATAACAAATTACCATCCTGCAGTCAAAAGTGGATCACGATCAGACACTTTATTGTATAGACGGCCATATTGAATTCATTGATTACGTGGTTACAGAATCATATGTTAATTGGTCACAATGAATGTTTTCAACGAGATTGGCTGAAAAATTACAACTTTTGAGTGAACAAGAGATGAATGTTTTGTGTTTTGGTGGCCATTCTGATTTTTTGCGTTTCTACAAAAATGCTCAAGGTTGCTCGTCTAGCATCCATCGGATACAGAATCAGCATAAAAAACTGGTCTAGAAACCGTCGAAAAACATTATATATCTAATAAAACAAGGTTGATATTAGTTATCAATGGATCTGTAGCCTGGACTATGTTAACAATTGCCCGATGGCACTCTTTCTGGTAGACGGTTCATATAGAAGTCCCATTGATGCAAATGAGGTATTGCCATTCATTCCATCAAGCGCTACTGCACAATGTCATATAGCGCATGACGGAATCAATTGTAATACCTCATTTGCATCAATGGGACTTCTATATGAAACGTCTATCCTCTTTGAAGTGACAGAGAAGTGCCAAGCGGTGTGCGACACCTTTTCTAGATTCAGGATTTTTGGTTTGCATTTACAAGAAACACTATGGTATATTCAGTGGTTTGATGTGTCAAATTAATAAAACAACTTATAGTATAGTAGAGTTTTAGAGTAGAGCAAAATTGTAAAATACAATAACTCACTACAAATCACTTTATTTAGCAATTCAAAACTGAAACCAACACTAACCAAAATCGTGTTTAGTTAATGAACACATTATGTAAAATCGCGTGTTATCGTTTAAACAGATACTAATTTTTTTTTGGTTTGTTATTTTTAGTTTGCGTTAGGAGAGCGAAAAAATGTTGACTTCTGCTCTAAAAGACCGCCATGGTAGTTAAAGTTGTTTCAAAATGAGTTATCAACAATCTCAATATAATTATGTTTTAAAAGGTTAGAATGGGTTAATTTATTTTGTTCATTAAACTAATTGATTTAATTGTAAACGCGTGTTCTATAACTTGGACAACAAAACATTATTTCATATAAACACATGGCAACATGTTGGCTTGACAATATTCAAATGAATCAATGGAAGGTCAGGAAAAATCAACTCTTAACCATTGCACATTGCTTTTTTGAGTTCTTGTAGATGAAATTATACATTTTGGTATAATGTAATTTTATAGTGTAAAAGCCATTCATAAATAAATGTGACACACCCGACTACAACATATATTCTTCTGTGTATCATAATAAAGCCATTGCAATCACATCTTAAAATGAAACACAAACACACCATACAATCATTGCAAACACACCTTACAAATTACACTTGAATTCGACTTAAAATTTTCATAATTTCAGCGATAATTGGGTGTGTTACAATAGCCCATCTATTACTCCACAAATTATTTCCGGTAACCGTAAACACACCAAATTTTGGCTTGTAGCATTGTAAGTCAGTCATAATATTTTGCAGATAAAATGAGAAAAACACAAAGGTTTTAAATGATTCCAAAATCTCAGATTTGATAGGATGAGTGATGGGGTAGAGGCTGTATCCATTACCTCGGTGGATGTTTGTTTTTTGCAAGATATGGAGCGTAAAATGTCAATTGACAATGACATGAAATTCTTAAGCACCAGAAAAGGTGTAGCAATTCGCAAAAAAAAAAGAAGAGGGGGAGGTAACTCCCCTTGGTAGACAAACTAGAGTTAAAAGAGATTTAAAAATGAAAGAACTCGGTAGACGAGGGTTAAACGAGATTTAAAAAATAAAAAGACCATTAGGCGACGAAAAAAGAAAACCCTGTATTGTACCGGGCGAGCGGGACCCTGTCGATAGGGTCGGTCGGTGTTTCGGCGCATTTTGCCTATTTTTTAATGTTTTTCGTTTCGGAGCCAAAATTGCCTAAAATAGCCCCAAAATCTGAAAAATCAAGAGAAAAAAATGAAAACATTTACAAACAAATTTTCTTTAAAATACTTGCCAAAATTGATACATTTGGGCTAAAAACAGGCTGATTTTACATGATTTTTGGAAAAACTAAAAAAAAAAAAAATCTGCAAACTGAAAAATCAGGGTCGGTCGGGCCCGTAAAACAGGTTTTTTTTATTTTCGTCGCCTTACGCTGATATTATGGTTTAAGACCATTACGCTGATATTATGGTTTCTTTTGCATAACCAGTGAATTCACATAGGCAACTGTGTTCTGATCATTGGTATCACTGTTGAACGGGTGAGTTAGCATTTTTCCTCTAACATCGGCCGTAATTTCAGGATACGCATAAGCATATTCCTCCTCACCATCATTCTTAATATTCTTGTTAGCATTCTCTGGAATTGTGGAATAGGAGGGTTCGATTTTCAGATCCGTTCCATTAGATTGAGTTACGTTGCTAGTTAAGGTATCAATTTTAAGCTCTGTGTATGATTCATGTCCATCATTGCTTTTCTTGTATTCCGCATAACCATCGACTCCCGATCTGGGGTTTTGTTGAAGTTGAGCTAGTTGTATTTTGGTGGCAGCTCTTCTTCCTGATAAAGAAACACGGAAAAATTTTAATGTGCCTTCAAACCGTTATAACTTTTGCATGGATTTAATTGGTTAACATGTTAGCCGTCGCTTCACAGACTCCCCTCCCGATTACAACATTATGATTTTCTGTCTTTAATAGGAGATGTAATCACGAGCAAACGCTAATTCCAAAATTTCATTTGAACCTAAATTTGAATTTCATTTAAATCTGATATACCATTATTAACATGAGCAAAGGAGAGCTCATAAGCCACCTTAGATTGGCATGAGATGACATTGTGATCTTTGCTGAGAAGCCTGACGATCTGAAATCCATGTTACAAGATCTAAACAACGGGAGCAACCAAGTGAGGTTGAAGATCGACATGAGCAAGACCATAACCATGTCCAACAACTTTGTCATCAAGAAACAAATCTGCATCCACCAAAAATCACTGGAAGAAGTAGAGGAATACGTCTACTTCGGTTAAGTAGTGAAAATGAAACACAACCACTTTGACGAAGTTAGAAGAGCAAGAGCAGGATGGGCTGCCTTCGGGAAGTTAAATGAGGTGATATGGAACAATATGCCACTGTGTCTTAAAAGGAAATTCTTTAACCAATGTGTCCTCCCGTGCATGACGTATGGCTCTGAAACTTGCGCTATGAGTCTATGAGTCAGAAAATGGAGCAGAAGTTGAAGGTGGCACAGCACAGCATGGAAAGGAGCATGCTTGGAATCACTAAAAGAGATTGAATAACAACTGAGTGCATCAATAGCATGACACAGGCATCCAGAATGTGAAACAAAAGAAGTAAGCCTGGGCTGGTCACGTAGCTAGAACATCAGATGGAGGGTGGACCAAGATGGTCTGGGTTACCGAATGGATACCAAGAAATGGTACTAGGCACCGAGGAAGACAGAAACTTAGTTGGAGAGATGAATTAAATTATCAAATTTCTTGGTGTGACCTGGATGAGAAAGGCAATAGCCCGCATGTTATTGTATTTCTGGTAAGCAAGCCATATCAATGCTCGTAGCATCATAATGGATTAGAGTTCAGACAAAATATTATGCAGATTAAATTAGAAAGATAGAAGCCTTCCATTGATATCTAAAGCTCAAGTATGATAGGGTGACTGATGGGGTCGAGACTGAGAATCGGATAGTTTCCCTTAAGCCTAGCAAGGCATCTGTATTTAAACAGAATATGTTGTATTAAAAACGCTCCGGGTCAGGTTAATTTGTCTTTGCATGCACGCTGTTAACTGGTCTGTCACATGTAGGGTTATAAGTGCGAGCAAACTTAAGGCATCGCATATATTTTGTTGGAAATCAGCCTTTGTTCCTTTATGGTAATTGTTATTTTTTATTCAATTTTTTTCTTGTATAAACTCCTGGTGACATTTTATACAGTTTTACTCACTGAATAGATAAGGGCATTATTTGTTTCTAAATCCAATTATTTTGTATAACCTACATAGATTTTGCAAACCTATGGAATATCGGAACGTCTTTAATGCTACACAATCGAACATCAATTGGTATTATCTTACCTTATGAAAAAAACTAACAATAACATCAGAACAAGTAAAAACAAAACACCGCCAACTGCAATTCCGATAATCAAACCTAATTTACAAAGAAAAGAAAAGCAAAATAATTAATATTACAACATGGTAACCACCACTACTTCGATTCCCATATATCTTTGTGTAATAAATAGTCCTGCAGTAGTGTTACGACGTCTCGATGATGTCAAAGGTCAGAAAAAAATTAACAACACAAATTTTTACACTCACACTGTTTTAATGATTTTTAATCAGATTGGGTTTCAAGAATTGTGGAAAAAATATGTCGAAAACACAATTCAAATTCAAATATATTACACTCAATGAGTGCAGTTCCCAAAACGATGATATGTCCTCACGACCTCCTAATGAAGCATTTAGTTCTCATAAAATCCATATGTATATTCCATGCAATCTTGCGTATTTCTGAAGCTAACTTTTGTCTCGCAGTTCAAGACGACGAGATTTTCCCTCGACGACATTACCTATTTTGTCCGCGATTCTACAACCTGAAGCCCTTTGAAACTAATTTTTGCCTCAAAGATGACCGCACACAGTTCAGCTTTCAAGCTCTGTGGCATCCAAAGTAAGATAAATCCTGGCTCTAAGTACTACTCGCTCTATCCATAGCTCTAACTATACTAGCTCCTGCTTACTGGCCGGCAAAAACTTCACTCTGGCCAAATTCTCCTTATATATACAATATTTCGCAACAAATATTTCCCAATTCTTACAATAGCTCTTACCACATCTAAACAATGTGACCGTATTTGCTGTGAAACTTAACATACATCTGCAACCAAGGTTTTTCTAAATCAAACTCTATAAGATTTCAAAATCATGGGTGTCATTTTTTCCAAGTGTTGTTCTTGGGATGTAGTCTGGGGGTAAGGCTCATACAGGAGGTCAAAATATAAAACTGATCAAAAATATTTTTAAAGTATACATCATGATCAGTATCTTTCAAGATTTCAGAAAGGTATAGTTCTGCCCATCTTAGGGTTATAGTAGCAAGAGATTATAAGGCCAAACAGTTCAAAGGTCATACTGGAGTAAAATTTCAGAATCATCAGTTGTGTTTAAAAATGGGTGTGCCCAACATATCTTAGTTTTGACGTATCCCCAAACCTGAAGTCCAGCCTTCTCAAGACAAATGATAATTATCTTAATTATTCTTTTAAGTGAGGTAGATTACGCTCTTTTCCCAATTGAGCCGGATGAGATGGAGATATGAGAACCAATACATTATAATCAATGACAAAACTATCAGAAATCATAACCTTGATTTTTTTCCATAGAGCTTTAGCAGGATGCTCCCCATTTGCCTGGCATGGATTGGACGCCTCAATATCCGAGTTTTTCAACAGAAAAGCACATCCATTTCTCATCATCACAGTGAGATTTATATACCCCTTTAATACATAAAGTAGCAGAATGCGTCTATTTTCCGTCAAGCGTCCCTTTCTCGTCAGATAGCCTGACGAAAATGGACGCGTCCATAGAATATTGGTACTCTCTTAAAACGAAAAGGAAACCACTCTAAAGAGTGAAATCTCACTCCAAGAAAGAGCCAGCTGAGGTGCCGCATCTTTTGAGTGAAGATCCACTCAAAATTAAAAGAAGGGCAAAATACCTCTAAGGAAAGAGTGAATTGATGACTCCTTTTTAGAGTGAACTAGTCACTCTTATAGAGTTGTGTTTCTTGTAGTACTTTTGTTTTGTTTGGTGATTATATTGTTGTGTAGTTCCTATTCATAGCATCGGACCTGAATGAACTGTGGCGCATCATTGGCAAGATTCGTGCGACATGCAGATGTGGCATGCATGCCGTGTATGATCACGGTATGCATTCCCGTGACATGCATGAATTAAATTTCAAATTTCTTGGTGTGCCCTGGATGAGACAGGCAATAGCCCCATGTTTATTGTATTTCTCGTAAGCACGCATATCAATGCTCGTAGCATCATAATGATGTGAGTGCAACAAAATAGTATGCAGATTAAATTAGAAAGATAGAAGCCTTCCTTGATTCTAAAGCTCAAGTAATGACTGGGTGACTGATGGGGTCAGAGACTGAGAATCGGATAGTTTTTCCCCTTTAAGACCCTATCAGCATCTTTATTTAAAACAGAGAGTCAAAATCTAAAACGATCAAATATTTTTTTAAGTATACCATCATGATCAGTTCTTTCAAGATTGCAGCAAGGTTAGTTTTGCCCCTATCGTAGGTTATAGTTCAGAGTTATAGTCCAACAGGTTTCATGTCCATTGGGAGGAAAATTCAGAATCATCATTTTGTTTTAAAACGGTGCCCAACATATATATTTTTGACGTATCCCCTAAAAAAAAAAAAAAACCTGAAGTCACGCCTTCTCAGACAAATGATAATATATCTAATTATTCTCTTTAGTGAGGTAGATACGCTCTTTTCCCAAATTGAGCCGTATGGATATGAGATCTTAGAAGCCATATAAATCAATACAAAACGATCGAAGATCATAACCTTGAAATTTTTTTCCATAGAGCTTTAGCAGATGCGTCCCGCATTTGCCTGGCATGGATTTTGAATCTCAATATAGAGTTTTAACAAGAAAAGCATCCCATTCTCTCATACACCAGTGAGATATTATACGCCTTTATAACAATAAAAGTAGAGAATATGCGGTCAGATTTTCCGTCAAGCGTCCATTTCTCGTCAGATAGCCTGACGAAAATGCCGCGTCCATAGAATTTGTACTCTCTTAAAACGTAAGAGTGAAAAAAACCATCTAAAAAGTGAAATCTCATCCAAGAAAGAGCCAGCTGAGTGACTCATCTTTTAGAGTGAGATCCACTCAAATAAAGAGTGCCCCAAAATAACTCTAATGAAAGAGTGAACTGATAACACCTTTTTAGAGTAACTAGTCACTCTTATAGAGTTGTGTTTCTTTAGGAATTTTGTTTTGTTTGTGAGTAATTGTATTGTAGTCATAGAATTCATAGCATCGTGACATGTTTGAATATTGTGGCGCATCAGTGGCAAGAATTCATTGAACATGCATGATTGGTGGCATGCATGCCGTGTATGATCACGTATGCCTGCCCGTGACATGCATGAATTAAATTATCAAATTTCTGGTGTGACTGGATGAAGAAAGGGCAATAGCCCGCAATGTTATTGTATTTCTGGTAACAGCCATATCAAGCTCGTAGATCAAATTGTATAGAGTTCAGACAAAATATTATGCAGATTAAATTAGAAAGATAAGACGCCTTCCATTGATTCTAAGCTCAAGTATGATATGGTGACTGAATGGGGTCGAGACTGAGAATCGATAGTTTCCCTTTAGCCTATCAGCATCTTTATTTAAAAACAGAGGTCAAACATAAACGATCAACATATTTTTTTTAAAGTATCCCATCATGATCATTATCTTTCAGGATTTCAGAAAATATTCCAATAGTTTTTGCCCTATCTTCGGGTTATAGTTCAAGAGTTATAAGGCAGAACAGGTTCAAGGTCACCTGGGAGTAAAATTTCAGATCCATCAGTTTGTTTTTAAAACGTTGCCCAACTATATATTTTTGACGTATCCCACAAACCTGAGTCCAGCCTTCTCAAGACAAATGATAATAATCTTAATTATTCTTTTAAGTGAGTAGATACGCTCTTTTCCCAAATTGACCGATGGGATATGAGATCATTAGAATCCACTATTATAATCATGACAAAACTATCAGAATCATAACCTTGATTTTTTTCCATAGAGCTTTAGCAGGATGCTTCCCCCAGCCATTTGGCCTGGCATGGATTGGACGCCTCAATATAGAGTTTTTTACAGACAAGCATCCATTTCTCATCATCACAGTGAGATTTATACGCCTTTATACATAAAGTACGAAATGCGTCCATTTTCCGTCGAGCGTCATTTTCTCGTCAGATAGCCTGACGAAAATGGACGCGGTCCATAAATTTGTACTCTCTTAACACGAAAGAGTGAAAAACCACTCTAAAAGATTGAAAATCTCCACTCCAAGCAAGAGCCAGCAGAGAGACGCATCTTTTAGAGTGAGGATTCACTCAAAATAAAGAGTGCCCAAAATAACTCTAAGGAAGATGAACTGATCACGTCCTTTTAAGAGTGAACTAGTCACTCTTATATAGAGTTGTGATTCTAGGAAGTTTGTTTTGTTGGTGAGTATAATTGTACTGTGTAGGTCATAATCAGAGCACGTGACTGAATGAATATTGTGGCGCATCATTGCAAGATTCAGTGAGACATGCATGAATGTGGCATGCATGACGTGCATAATCATGGCATGCATGCCTGTGACACCTTTTGGTGCGTTTCGTACATGGTGTAAGCCTAGCCTGTGGTCCGGGAGCCTTGCGCGACTAACCGTACTGCGAGTGATGATACAGTAAATCCGCTCTTAACGAAAGAGTGGAAAAACCACTCTAAAAGAGTGAAATCTCACTCCAAAAAGAGCCCGCTGCAGTGACGCTCTTTTAGAGTGCGATCCACTCAAAATAAAGAGTGAACACATAACTCTAAGGAAGAGTGAACTGATAACTCCTTTTTAGAGTGAACTAGTCACTCTATAGAGTTGTGATTCTTTAGGATTTTTTGTTTGTTTGGGATGGAGTATATTTTATGTGTAAGGTCATAAATTCTTAGCATCGTGACATGAATGAATATTGTGTCGCATCATTGGCATTTTCAGTTGAGACATGCATGATTGTGGCATGCATGACGTTTATGATCACGGTATGCATGCCCGTTACATGCATGATTGTCTTTTCGTCATGTGTACGCCTAGCCTGGGCCGGAGCCTGGCGCAGACTACCGTATTTTACGTAGTGATAATACATTAATCACATTTCCTGCTTCTCCACACTTTGTCTGTAATGCTATGTAACTTGTGACCGACACATACAAATATCTCAACCTTGAAATCTCTATGATTTCTTCACTAGCTAATTTCAACTTCGTTCACCCGTTTGCTGACGGTCTCACTTAACTCGTCCGCCATGTTGTTCAAGAATAATCACGCGATTTGTCGGCGTTTTCGTATTGCTAGTAGTTCACTCCGAAAAAGAGTGAGCATTTTATCACTCTTTTAAACTAAAACCCGGTCGATAAGAGTTCAGAGTGGGCCTTACTCCGAAGAAGAGTGGCTTTTGAGGCCACCGGTAAAGAGTGACTCTGTTCACCGCGAGTGAAGGTGTCGGGTTGCATTTTCTCGCTCTTTTAGAGCTAAAAGCCACTCGAATAGAGTTAATTTAAAATAACTCGAAATTCAGAAGTGATTTATCACTCTTTCATGTTAAGAGAGAGTCCCTTAATGCTTCTCCACACTGTGTCTGTAAATGCTATGAACTTTGACCGACACATACAATTATACTCACCCATAAAGATATTATGAATTTCTTCACTATTTCAAACTTCGTTCAACGGTTGCTGACGGTTCCGCACTTCACTCCGTCCGCCTGTTGTTCGAAAAAAATCACGCGATTTGCGGTGTTTCTGATTGGCTATTATTCATTCCGAAAAAGAGGTGAGCAGTTGTCTCACTCTGTTAGAGCTAAAAACCGGTCGATAAGAGTCAGAGTGGGCTTTCACTCGCGAAAAGAGTTGCATTTTGAGGCCACTCGGTAAAGAGTGAGCTCTGTTTACAGCGAGTTAAGTTGTCGGGTTGCAATTTTCTCGCCTTTTAAGAGCTAAAAGCACTCGATTAGAGTTAATTTAAAATAACGCGAAATTCAGATTGTCATTTTTCACTCTTTCCATTTTAAGAGAGTACAGCAATACAAAAAAGAAAGTGTAATTGAAAGTCAAGTAAAAGTTCAGCAGAGCGAACGAAATAACTGTTTCAGATATCACAAAAAATTAGAAAAAATATCTCTCTCATAGAGTTTTTACAAGGAGTGCACCCATGTTCCGTCAGCGCCATTTCTCGTCAACAGCCTGGAACGAAATGGAGCATCTGAGTTTGCACAGGATCGGCGTCCATTTTCTGTCAAGCGTCTTTTTCTCGTCAGGTAGCCTGAAGAAAATTGACACATCCATAGAATTTGTACCGCAATATAAAAGAAATAATTTGTTAGTAATACAAAATAAAGTAATTTGTTATTAATGTAAAAAGTTCAGTAGATATACCCTTTTGCCAAATTGGTTCGAAGGATTATTAGAAGCTTTTTGTACAATCAATGGATCAGTTTAAAATGTTTCAGATATCACAGAAATGGATTTAAAAATTTCTCCTCATGGAGTTTGTATAGGAGTGCTTCTATTTTCTGTACATAAAAGTACATAAATGCGTCCATTTTCCGTCAAGCATCCGTTTCTCGTCAGATAGCCTGAAGAAATTGACGAATCCATAGAGTTTGTACAGCAATGCAAACGAAATTTGTAATTATTTTTTAAAAATTCAGTAGATACAACCTTTTGCCAAATTGTTGCGAAACAATATTAGAAGCTTATATTATAAACAACGAATGAACACTAAAATAAATGGTATATACTGGAAAACCTTTGAAAGGCTAAGGTGGTCCATTAAAGGGATACAATGGCATGAAAAATATTCAGACATAATGAAATGGACCCTTACTGAAATCACTTTAGGCACAACTCGTCTTTTCCTAAAAAAATAAACCAAACTAGAAGATACTAAATCGTAGAAACTATACATTTCCAGGTTGCTCATGTTCATACGAACAATTTGACACCGATTTTTCAAGACTAAACATTTTGCAATGTATCCCGGGATTAGCGTGAGGTTCACATTTTCTCTGCCATTCAGAATAATAAGGAAAATAAAAAAAACATATACAAAAAAAATCTGAACTTGATGACAATGATAAACGTAGCAAATTGGAGTTGATTGTGATAATTCATCAACTTCAAGATCAACCCATGCCAAGAAGCTTGATTCAGCGTTAAATGCCTCCTGCCGGCTTATCACAGGATGACTCCGTCCAACACCAACGGAAAACTTATACATTCTAGCAGGAATTGCTCCACCAGACATCCGTCGAAGCGTAGCGAGCATACAAGAGCGTAGCTGCCAAGTATCTAATGTGAAGCACCCTATGTCTGGACAGATACCTGCTGCCATCCGCCTTAAATCCAGAGAGAGTTTCTTAAGCAAAGTCCAACCTCTTGAAACAGTCTCTAAGGAGGTCAAGAGAGTCGCCTTGTGGAAAGAAAGACTTGCCATCAACCAAGTAACATCTATCGGTATTGAACCTGATGAGCATCTCCGACCTGGAACTGACTCCTCATGGGCTGAATGGCGATGCCTCAACAGATTGAGAACCAGAACTGGCCGATCTAAGGTTTCCTTGCAGAAGTGGGGCTATCTGGAAGCAGATCAGGATACTACATCTCTTGGTCTGCCCATTGCTGGAGCAACAATGCACAAACAAGACCTTGCGGAATTCAGTTAAGCAGCCAGACGTTGTACCCATCTCTGGCTGGATCATATTTGAGAACCACAGTGTTTGGACACGATAAGAAGAAGAAGAATTAACAGAATCATTGTCTTTGTACCTAATAAAGTTGCACATGTAGGCCTTAACATCAAAATCGCAAATCGCATCAGCAAGAGTAACTCAGCTTAACTCGACAGTTACTCTTGCTGCATAGCAGTTACTCTTGCTGCATAGCAATAGTAACTGGAAATAATAAGATGTCGGGTAAGTTACTATATATATATATATATATATAGTCCAGTAAACAAGTTACCCCGATTTGGCGCACACAAAATCGCGAGATACCTCTCAACTTACTAGACTCGTAGCTTACTCGTCAGTTACACCGGTTTGGTGCACGTGGGCCTAAGAGACAAAAAACAAGCAATATAGACTATGAATTTTATACTATCAACACAATTCAAAAAGAGGAATTTAAGCTGCAACTAACTTACTTATTATGCGATTATTGTCGCTCTTGGTACCAATTTCAGTGATTCCAGATGAGTGGGAGTTTTCTGGCGTTGCAATTTGAGAGGTCTGCATCTGGTCATATGAAGTGTTGGGATTTGTTGCTATCGATGTGTTTTCGGTCAAGTTTAGCTTGTCTTCATATCTTTTGTGTATGTATTTCAACTAGTGTGGATGGGTGATGATCCGGGGAATGTCGTTGATATGGTAAGAAACGTCCCTCATTGTGGGTGGGGCATCGATGGCCTTGTCGTGTCTGGTGAACTTGTTGCCGGCGTCCGGATTTTGTTGATGAAGGCAATGCTATGAATGAGACCATACATGATCGTGATATTGACAAACTATATTTAACTTTCTGCTGTTACATTCTTGGTCGAAGTGTAAATTTTCAGAAATTCGCCTCTTCTCAAAAAGCACTAGAGGCGAATTATACTCAAAGAGCACGAACCTAGCAGTTAAATAGATTACACTGTTTTTTGTCTTAACGATTAGAATTGGTCGTATTTTCAACATTGTGCTGAGTTTATATCTTTTGTTCTTAACATATATTAAAGACTGACTCAAATTTACCGAGGGCGCCCCACAACTGTGTTTTTGTTACATGTACAATAAATTAATGCTTGTCCATACACTAATCACTGGTATGAAATAGTTACTCAAATCATATAGAAAATAACCTCTTTGTTATAACCTTCCGATCCGGAAATTTTGTTTTGCACGGTATCCTATGGCAACGATCCTGTACATAAGCGTTTACTTACTGCATCAAAACGAAAAACCAGATTTCTCAAATTGTAGAAATTGAGCATTTTAAGGTGACTATTTTTAGTCAAGTGAACTCTTTGTCATTAATGCAAAAAATTGGTATTTTCGAAATTTCTGAGTCAACCTTTAACAGCGACTAACATATTATCTTTTGCCACTGTGATCCATAACTGTTGTAAGTGACCTTTCCTCGATGACATCTAGAGGTGCCGAGATCCAGCAAAATGCACCAGCTACCTTTCTAAGGTAGTAAAGTAGTATACACGTTTAGGCACAACTTATATATCATGGATATGCGAAGCAGATTAGGTCCAAATGGGGATACTCAAATAATTAATTCATAGTTCTGACTAACCTCCATTAGGGTCACACAAGAACTTTCACTGCGTTGTCAATACAGTCCACTACATTTCGTCACATATTGAACCATTTTCTATGCAGTTACTGGTGTCGCAAAAGAGGTGTGCCGGTACCTCAACTGGTACCTACGAGGGTCAAGATAAAAAACTGAATATTTTTGAAAAAATCAAACCAATGAAACACAATATACTGACACACACTGACACTGCCACTCACACACCCGACACACCACACAGAGGCACACACACGCACGCGCCGCACACCCCTCACACACACACCTACCCACACACCTACACACACATACAACCTACACACCACACCCACACACTCCACCCACAACACACGTACGAATCAGACCAGAGTAAACAATTAAGCGAACCTGTATGCCTGAGATTTACTCATGCTGGGTTTACGTTAGTATAAGAATGTTGTAGTTTAATTGAGGGTTTCATAAATACTTTGGTGGGAGTTGGGAAAAATAGAGGGGGATCAAAAAAAAAGTTCTAACAATGTGAATCAAAAATTTCCAACCGGTGGGGGAGGCAAACATTTTAAGGCTATTTATTGATAGTATCATTATTTTATTATCCAATTTGCAATTTTGGAGAACATCAACTTTTACATTCAAAAAGCGGTTTTGAAAACCGATATTTCAAGGGTCCGCACTTCCGCACCCTCCGATGCCCATTCCCACATAATTGGCCCCATGTGAATGTCATGTAGCTGGCTAATCTACAACCGGTGGTGGCAGGAGATATATCCTCCAGACTCATAGTCCGCCTACACAGTAAGAATAGGGCACTCGAATCCCTTTTGACTCTTCACTCAACATTAGTTTTTACGCTTTCCCGAAGGTGGGGGGGCACAATGATCTGGATAGGGTGTAAGGCTGCGCTTGCGACCCCAGGGCATTCGGTAACAGAGGACAAAAATAGGTGTGAAGACAGCTAAAATGCCCCAAAATAAGGGTTTTCAGGTGACACATTTGCAAAACTTCTCCCCAAATGGGGTCTTCAAAATTTCACAAAAACCCAAATAGTGGCTTTGAGTGTCACATTTATTTCAAAATTTTTAGAGCCAAAAAATACGGGTCTTTGTGACATTTTTGGTACAAAAATTCAATATGGGGTCTTGGGTGACCTTTTTAAAATAAATGGGGTATTTGGGTGACAGCGATGCTGAAAATGGGTCTTAACAGCCTTACATGCACGTCACCTCCCAGATGGGAGTGCCCCTCCCCCCCCCCCGTCACGCTTTATATTCCGTTGTCTTCTATGGAGCCCGGACCTATGGCTCCTGCCGACCATATCTCCTTTTTACACCTAATCGTTACTTTATTGACGTTACCCAGTATTATCATTATTGGAAATTTGAAATTGTTTTAATCATCTTTGCAGGAGGCAATTTATCTAATCGAGGAAATGACTTTTTGCGGCTTCCCGCGCTTAGTAGCGCGGAAGGGGATACCCCCTCCCCGTTCCCCCCAGAGTCACCCACACCAATCATTCTCTTTTAAACACCTTTGTTTAATATTCCCATTCCCGAAGGCAAGAGTTGCATATATTACCACAGACAAATACAAACACCCATTCTCAAGTTCTATTTTGGCTAGGATTAGTTACTTGTTTTGTAAGGCCATAAGGCCTAAAAATAGGGGGGGGTTTGGTTGGCTTATGGAGAAAAAATTTAGGGTCGGTCCGGTCAAGATTTTTTTAAATTTTTTTTAGATCTTCTCAATTTTTTACTCTAAAGTGATAAACATGCGACTATTTAAAGCCTTTTTTCAATGACTACAAATAGCTTTTTTTTACTGTTTGTAGTTTGCTTTGTTGTCTTGCTTTGTTATTTTTTTCGTCTTTGTGTTGGTAATTTTTTTTTTAATTGTGGGATGAAATAATGAGATCGGTCGGCAGAATATTTTTTCATTTGTGCTAATTGCATAAAACCTTTGGAGTGGAGATGTTTTTAGGGTTCGGTCGGTTAACGCCAAACAACATTTTTTATGCCTAAATAAAAAACTTGTTCCCGTCGATTGCTAAAGGGGGTACATAATGTGGCACTTTTTCTTTTTTCCTTATTTCACATTTGATTGCATAGGCTATTTAAATATTTTCACTCCAACATTGTTTTTAAAAATTGCAAGAATTTATACAAATGGATGTACTTGATGCTACATATGTACAGACAACCACTTACACATCAAGTAACGTGTTAGATTTTATTTTTACGACCGGTACAAAAACCTGGTATGTGGTGAGGTGAACCCCTTACAAAATTCAAAAGTTTTTTAATCAATTTTGCCATGAAGCAACTACATTAATCCAAAGAAAACGAATAGTTCAGGGTTCTTTCTTTGTGTGAGAGGAGGCCAACACCTGCAATATCGTACCGTCAATTTTTTTACTTTTACCTGTCAAGGTCCCACTCTGGCTATATATGGCTGGGGGCTTACCTGGTCAGCGCCTATAGGGATTTGTAGCTGCTTTTTTTGTCTGAAGGCATAAGAGTGGATAAAAAAAATCCAAAAAGATCCTAAAGGGGGATCAAATACATTTTCGAACCTTAAAAGGGGGATCATTTTTTTATTCCAAAGTCCCCCCCCCCCCCACCGAAGTATTTATGAACATCCCTTAAGTGAGTGCCCTGGTTCCGGAATTTACTATCACGGTCCGTAATCCCCGAAATCTAAAGTCATGCGATAAGATTAATTTTTACGATCGCAGTTTGAGAGAAATAGACAACTCTCACAAACGCACCAACGCAAACTGTGCCCCAAGACTCGTGCGTGTATACTAATCATCGTATTTCCTACTAACAGACCTCTTCATACCAGTTACGCAGTCCTTTGGACAAATTGGTCCACTCAGTGCATAAAAAAAACATAACATATCTATACCCGTAGATTTAATAGCCAGCCATGTTTGGACAGATAGACGCTCCAGTACTACAATACTTTCCCCTGTCAATGATCCCTTTGCAATCGCTAAACATTGGATCGATTGACAGCTTAATGTATTGTAGTCCTGACTATATGCATCTTGTCCACCACTGTCTGGTGGCGACGTCATATTGAATATGTTCTATAGGATGATATCACTTTGCACCAATCACACATTACACAATACGGCACATTTACAAAGACTACACTGTATTGTTTGTCACAAGCACAAGATAGCTATTGCACTTATTGCCTATCAGATCCAAGTTCATCAATGGGGTTTGGATGTAAACTCAAAAGAAGAAGAAACTGGCTTTTCTTTTGCTATTAACACCTAAGTACATAAGGGGTGGGTCCATTTTTTTTTTTTTGCGCGCGCTGGTTTAAAGCTCTAAATTATTTTTGCCCAAGATTTTATGTAATTGCCTAAATATCAATTGCGCATATTCCGGTGGAAAAAAAATATACTAATTAGCATAAATAGGCATTCTGGTGGAACATTTGTTTTGTCCCTAAAATCGTACTGGAGTAACTTTTTGAATTTGTATTTCAGCAATGTAATTGTATTTAAGTTCTACTATTACGAGCCAAATTGTATGGAAAAAGTCCTACGGGAAAGTGGATTTTCATTTTTGGGCGGGAGCATTTGGTCATCGGTTTTTGGACTGCCATTTTGAATATGGAAAACCGAATTCTTAATATTTTTCTTGTTTTGTGGTTGTGTTGATGTACCCATCATTGACCAACGTTTTTGTAAAAAATCAAACGCCAAAGTGGTTTTCATAGGGAATCTACATGGACCCCCCCTTACGCACCAACAAGAATGCACACAACCTTATGTACTAAGTGTTAACAATTGTATCTTTTATATTTCCTTGGTACCTTATAGTTATTTCCTGGTAATCTGAAACAATTACTATGAAAATCTGTTTCAAATATTTAAGGTCTTTTATGATACGGACAAATTTGATAGGACACGAGGTACTCCACTCCTCAAAGAACTCCATTGGCTACGATCAGTGAGCGTGTTGTCTTTAAGCTAATCTGTTTCTTGCCTACAAGGGTATTTCCGGGCAATCGCCATCATATTGTCCGAATACAAGACGCTCGCTCCTCACTGTTCCTCGTACAAAAAGGCCAGTGGATGACAGGGCTTTTAGCAATGCGGCCCCAAGCAAATGAAAATCATTGCCCATCTTTTTTTTTTTTTTTTTTTTTGTTCGCCACCCCAAGTCCATTGTTACTCTGAAGAAAGCTAAAAAATTTTACCTATTTCCAACTCCTAAGAGTTGAGAATGTCCTTAAATTGGTTTATATTGCCTCACACGAATTTTCCTATTGATTACATTGTTGTTTTATTCTATAGCGTGACGTTAAGTGTTTATATCGCCGCCCATCACTCATTAATCTATCATATGTTTTAGGCTAAATAGTAATTGTGGACCGCCAGCTGGCAGGACCACTAAGCAATACGTTGTGCGTGTGTATGTGTGGATATGTGTGTGTGGATGTGTGTGTCACTAAATTGTTATTTTTTTTTAAAAATTGAGCTCAATTGAAAAGTTGAACTTCAATTGGAACCAAACTTCTGTCATATGTGCACCATGGGATCCCTTATGTTGATGAGGTCAAAGCCCATGTTGAAAGGTCAAAGGTCATGTGAGGTCAAGTTGAAAAATGGGCTAAAATGTAAAATTGACCTACATTCGAAAGTTGAGTTCAAACTTGAGTCATAGTGCAATCTGGGATCCTTCATTTGTTGATGAGGTCAAAGGTCACGTGCCAAGGTCAAGTCATGTGAGGTCAAGTTGAAAATAGGCTAAAAATGTAAAATTGACCTCAATTGAAAACTTGAAGTTCAATTGGAACCAAACTTGTGGTCATGTGCCAGGGTCAAAGGTCATGGAGCGGCCCACAGCTTATATTCTTTCAATATAGCGAGCGCGAAAGCCGAGAACCTAATTTTTATTTGTAAAGCGTTTGTGTTGTATTGCCGTAATATACTTACCCGCGCCAACTTATTCATGTTATCTATTCCAAATAATCCTGCCACGCTGCTATTTCCAATGACAGCTTCGCGAGAATCTTCGAAATATTAACGCAAAGGAGAGTAACAATTTACTTTCATTTATATTTAAAAATGTACAAATCATAAGTACGGGAGGACTCTAACAGGTAATAAATTATGACTTTATTGTTTACTACTGGAGAACCGGGGGAAATACACAATGCCATATCTCTTGGTGGGGACCCTCAATCGCCCAATCATTATGACCACAAGGGTAGAAAAAAAAATACAATAAAACATTGGAAATCGTCGGTCGATGTCATTCCAAAAATCGCAAAAAAAAAAACAAGTCGTAAAATGAGGTATAAACTTCAAACTGTTCAAGAGCACTGTCCCTTGATTGTCTGTCACAACCTCTCTAGAAATTCTACTTACAACACAAATGGAATACGAACTCCTCTCTGGAGGACTAAAACCCCATTAGCCTGCCCATGGGTGGGGTTTGGTAGAGGTATCTGCAGCCGCGGGACCAGACCTCTTTGTTTTAAGGGGGGGGGGCAAACATTAATTCGGGGGATATCAAACGTTGAAGATTTTAATAATAACTCAATTTTGGCCAAAAAGCGCGGATTTTTGACAAATTTGGTGATTTTTGTCCCCAATCGCGATTTGGCAAATATTCCGTCATTTTTCTTGGGGGGAGGGCAAAACTGGGGGTTGGGAAACCAAAATGGGGGGGGGGGGGCGGATGCCACAGGGCCGAAACTGGGTACCTGATGGTTCAAATTTGGACGCATTAAGTTGTTAAGGGAAAATCATTTGTATAGGTTAGAGAAAGTGCAGTGGAAAAAACATCGTCGCCGCGTAGTGTTACGCACTAAATGTCATGTTAAAGCAACGCTCGCGGACAGGGAGACAACTAGTTTATTCTGTCTATTGGAAACGTACTATGGAAGAATTTTGGAAAATCCACATCTTGGATCTCATTGTCCACGTCAGTTGACGCCAATCCATAGTCAGTGGTGTTCCGCTTAGTGGTGCAGTCGTCTCTGTTTGATAACATAGATGGTGCAATAACCTGGACGCAAGTAGACATTAAGAGACGCAGCCTCATCATCGTAAAGGAAGTTATAAGAATCTCACTCCTGGTTGCACATTGGATTTCCCGAAGCGCCCATTTGTAACATGGCGACATGAGCACATCCGTGCCATCATCCACAAAGTTTCTGTCCGCAAAGCTAGATTAGCAAATCATCTGAGTGGTAATTTGAAATATATAAAACTTATAGTCTAAATATGTGTTGACTCCACGAACCACCAAAGTTATAACTTGTTAAAGAAGCTTGTTTCCCTTGGAGAAAATTTATAACTTTTGGTGTTTGTTTTTCCGTCGGTAACCTGTTCTGTTACCTCGGTATTCCATTTCGAAATCTTAAATTTAATAAGTAGGTGATTACCCCTGCCTGTCCCAATTGGGCCAATTCTCAGCCCGTAAAATGGCCCCATGCAATAAGCTTCCAGTAGAAGAGAGCTTCTTTGATAGCCAGGACATGGCCAAATAAATCAAATCAATTACGACTTTGAATTGGGCAACCCTTTCACCATTAAATACTATATTAGTTAATGCATCTGGCTCTGATGTTAGTCAAACACCACAACTCACTTATACACAGTAGTCTCTGGAAAAAGTGGCAACTTTGAGCATGTTTCTTTCAACATTTAAAACTCTCACACTGGATATACACAGTGGCAGCTAGGATTTTCATATTGGTGGGCCTGTCTCAGCTCAACCTACAGAAAATGGTAGGGTCCAGGGGCCCGCTTAGGCCCCTGTGGGGTCAGGGGCGAAAGCCCCGTTGGGGTTCGAGGGGGGCGGAAGCCCCCTAAAAATTTTGGGTTTTATATGCTTAAAAATTCGTCCTGATGAGTGCTAATTTTTGTACGATTTTGTAAAATTTACTTGTCGCAGCTGTCCCTTGAACATTAACCCTATACTTTACTTTGCCGACAATCCGCCTGCAAGTGCCATGACCTGACCCCCCGCTGGCTACGCCACTGGATATACAACAATACACACCAAAGTCACAAGCTAAAATCCAAAGAAGCAACTGTGAACATTCTGATGACCATAATTTTACGACATCCCAACTCGACTCCGCCGATTTCTATGTCGCTAAGCTAGTCATATGAAATCGCTGTAAATTGATTGACCGCGGAGTATTATCCTCAAATCATGCCCAAATGCCGCCGTAGTTTGAGAAAAATACCATTCTACCACTATCCATCATGCAATTCCATCACTAATCTAATATAACTGGTGGCATTTTCGGACATTTCAAGTACAGTTTTTTTTTTCTGATGACATGCAAAAAGTAGTGCCACCCACGATTTTATCCTTACGGCCGCCAGGTTAGTGGTGTTAACCGATAAAGCGACCCATTTTTTTTTTTTACATTTGGTTTATAAAGTCAAAATATCTAAGAGTTCGAGTGTGCAAACGTGCCATTTTACTCACCCACGTGAGCAACTTGTAACTTTCTGATGAGTAAATATTTTACTTTACCTGCATACAAAGTATTACTAACAATGTCAATTGAGTAAAATTAAGTTAATTTAGATTTGTTTTTGCTCAAACGTTGAGCAACATGTTTTGACTCAATTGATGTTGAGTACACATTATTTGCCCAACTGTTGAACAACGTTTTTAATTAACAGTTGGACATACAATGTGTGTTGAACATCAATTGAGTCAAAACAGGTTGCGCAAAAAAATCTACTCAAATACAGTACAAAATATTACTCCTTGTAGTCGGAGTAAAATTTAAAAAAAATATCTATAAAAAGGGTCACAGTTTAACTGTTGAGTACAATTTGACTCAACAAATGTTGAATCAAATATTGACATTTGCTGAACAATTGTTTGGTGAAGTTTACTCAATAAATGAACTGTGACCTTTTAACTACAAAAGGAGTAAAATTATACTCAGGTTGAGTAAACCATTTTTAGAGTGTGGTGTTTACTGTAAAATATTTATGGCAGAAAATGGTCCTAAGATAAGGTCATTTGAAGATGGGAGCAAGAAAGAGGTCATATCTTGAAAACCGCCATTGCCATTATGCTGTTTGTCAAATGCGTATCCGATCATCATTTGATTTAACCACGTGATTTGCCATTCAAATTTCATTTCAGATGTTTTATTATTTCTCCACTTTTTGAAGACTGCTATATTCCATTGATATTAACTCATTTCTCGTCAATACAACCACTGATTTTCCCCGTAAACATTTACCTTAAACCCTAACGAAGCCATATATTTCACTTAGGGGACTATTTTGAAGCCATTTCTGGCATTCCTGTGGCTGCATTGCGTCATCTCGCGAAATCCATGTATTTTCCGCACTCTGGAATTCTTGTGAATAACATCTGATTGAAAATCAACTTTGACATGTCATGTGCAGTCAAAGAACTCGCAAGATTTACTTTTGGTCAGTGAGTGTACTTAAAGGCTGACTCAGAGATTTCTTGAGGATGTGGCGCCCTCAATATTCTGACAAATCAAACACAATACTAAACTCAAATCGGTGTCCTTCATATAGAAAGTCACAACTTTGTTTTAAATTTCCGGATCCGGAAGGTTTGTTATACACAGTATCCTATGGTATTCTACACTACACATAAATGTTCACTGCATCAGAACAAAGAATCCGATTCATCTCAAACTTTAGAATTGAGCATTTTTGGGTGACACAAAAATTTCGAAATCTCTGAGTCAGCTTTTAATAGTCAACTTGAACTAAAGACAGTCAGCTAAAATGCTTAATTTCAAAGTTTGAGATGAATCAGAGTTTTCATTTTGATGCAGTACATTATGTATAGTGTAAAAGTGCCATATAATACTGTGCATAACAACAATTCCGGATCCGGAATTTTATTAACAAAGATGTGATTTTCTACACGAAGGACTTCGATTTGAGCTTAGTTATTTCACACAGCATTTTGGACAAGCATTATGTATACATAGGCGTAAATCCCGGAGGGGATGGGGGATATATCCCCCCAATATTTTGATGAGGGGGGGGGGGTGGTCAATACGATCATCCCCCCATGTTGATACCCATTCACGTGTTTTTGACCCAAAATAACCTCATATTTTACCATAATAGTTTAAAAATGGTAAATTTCCGCGCGATAAGCGCGATTTGGTTCAAATTACAATTATATTTGATGATTTTAGCTTCTAAATGGCAAAATTTTAGCGCGCTTCGCGCGCACATGTGCTAGTAATGGATCTTTTCAGCAAACCCCATTTCATTCATAAATTTTTATCAACCCCATCCCCCCAATGTCAAAAAGAAATTTACGCCACTGTATGTATATGCAAAATCAGGCGGTGGCGGCCAAGCCTCAATCATTTTAGCAATTCACCAAAAATGTCAAAAGAAATTACAGCAATACGGAGTACAAACCACAAATAGACCATGGGACGTGGACCAAATAACCAACTGTATAACAAATTCTGTAGTCCCCATCTGGGGGCTAAGGGAAAACCAAGTGTAAATTCATAATAAATTATTACGATCACATAACTGTCTGTTCCCGCACATAAAACTGGCACATTTTCTTAAAAATATATAAAATGTCACCTCAATTTCTTTTTCCCAATATCAGAGACCAATGGATATGTATAGACTTCAGCAAACCATGAGCTAAAGATATTACAATGGGCCGGGTATGTAGGGCCATTGTTATAGCCAGGTGTTACCACCTCCACGATTCGGGCTGAGCAACAAATACCCGTCCTCTCTCACAATAACTAACCAGTGTACATTATAATATAGGTCGTTGACACTAAATTTTCTTCTGAAAACGCGGTAAATTGAATAGATATGAAGTTAAGCAATAAGTTACGGATTTTGGTTCTGCACAAAGTTGTTAGGTCAAAGCTTGCCCAGCAACATTCTCTTATGATATTTGTTTATGTTTCTTCCTTTTCGAATAAATGATGAAAAACATGGCCAAAGTTAATTGAACACGCACTATAGAAGCTCAATATTTATTTATTTGTGAATGAGGTTAAGTATTTTGTCCTGAAAAGTACTCAGTCTAAATTAGAGAGCGTAACAGCTGAAATCTATTCAGCTGCGCGACAATATAACAATTGTCCCGCACTCCCAGATGAAAGGGAATCTGAAGTATTTGTCTACGCCGCATACCGGGCCGGTGATTGAATATCTTTAACTTCATTGTTTGCTGAAGTCTAGTGTATCCACTAGTCACTGATATTGGGGAAATGAAATTGAAGTGACCTTTTATTCTTTTTCAAGAAAATGTGCCAGTTTTATTTGTGGGAACAGACGATTATATGATTTTAATAATTTATTATAAATTTACTCTTGGTTTTCCCCTAGCCCCCCCGATGGAGACCACAAAACAACAGTATAGAAGGACATGTCCCATCGTCTAAAACCAATTTGGGTGCTTTGATGTGGATCGGTCATGGGTGTTCCCATGACCCACATACGACTTCGTCCTCGTTCGGTATTAATAAAAAAAAAATCAGAAATAACCCTTCCAGTGGAGTTGATTCTTCAACTCCAACGGTTTTTGGAATAAGAAAATATTCCATGACAACATATAAAAATTCAGAGTTTTTTCGTCAAGATTTCGCGTTTACGTGTTAAACCAATGGCGACGGTCTGAAATGGTGCAAAATCACGATTTTTTTAAAAAACATTGATGGCGCCCCCCTCAAGAAATCTCTTAGTCAGCCTTAGCGGCGAAACAATAGCAACAATTATGTCTTGCCGCCATAATGTATGTTTTTTTTGGTTGGTTTTGTTTTTATAGTCAGGAGGAATTGTGGCACAGAGTGGAATGGAAAAGAGACTATTTCTATTGTTTATGTATTTTGTCAATGATACTATTAATTCTGGAGGATGTGCAAAATTTTCGTGCAGTGCATTTTCAAGAAATCAATAGGCCGCTATCACTCTCAAATTCATTCAAATGGCCATAATCTTATGTGCAATAGATCCAGGTTTTAAATCATGAGGAATCTTTTGGACGGGTTTATTGACGTGATTTGATCACACATTACCATCAATCCAATATGGCCACTCAAAACCCAATATGCCCGAAATCATTCAATTGACCGGAACTCTCAAGTGTTTGTAATAGATGCATAATTCTGCGTCTATCCCAGTAGGAACTCATATCTGCATTTTCAAGTGTGTTTAACCAGCTTACCGATCAGAATGCCAGCTTTAATATGACTGCCTTCTTTTACGATCTTTAAAACCTCCAAATTGTCATATATTCATATATATTGGCCTCATTTTAATTTTAAAAGCATGTTGTCAAAACAAATATTCAGATACGACTTTTCTTACTGTCAAAGACAATCACTCATACTCTATTTATACTTAAATACTCATTTTGGGTGTGTTAACTAAATACAATACAGATGTATCGTAATTTATATGTTTTAGAAGGTAAAGGCATCCACATTGCCCCCCATCTTAACATTCATGCATGTTAAAGACACAGAATTCCAGAAAGAATGTCAAATGGTCAAATCCTTATCCCATACATTACCTTAATTTACACCTATATAATAATATGTAGTTTTGATGTAACTACAATACAATAAATAACACATATCATGTAAGGTGTTACTATTTTTAAGGCGGCTGTATTGGCTGCCATCTTGAAGTTAAAATGTCCATTACGATAAATGCCAGTTAAAAGGGTTTTTCGTGGATCAAATACATGTAAAGCATAGCATAAACATGCATATAGTCGACACTGGAATCAAGCCCTAAACTACAAAATGAGCAGAACACTTGACGCGTCATGATGCGTTGGAAATGCAATTCTAGAGTGTTAAAGTAACACTTGAAGTGTAATCAATTGTAAAAGATTTTGAACAACCACCTGCAGAACACGTTTTAGTTGTTTCAGTATTTATTTTCAAGTAGCGAAAGAGTATAGGATGGGGGAGATTTTAAATCATTTTAAAGGAAATCGTCATGATTCTGAATATGGAATTTTGTAATGGATGAAAAGCTTAATTAAACGTAATTAACATATAATCAAAATAAGTTGAAAATTGTCCCACATTTTGTTGATATTTGCCCTTTTTTTCCCGCCCAATAGCTTACTCAAAACGATTCCGACAATGCCACATCGCAGGCACTGGGGTGCGTCAACGTGATGACCATCCCAATTTACGGGGGTCGTTGTAACCATCATATCGCAGTGTTTGCCACTTCAATAAATTAAACACAAGCGAAATGAAACAAAATATGTCATTCTGTAAAACTTTTTTTTCTAATTTTAATTATTACTTTCATTAATCCATCACTATTACAGTGGTCAGCAATAACAATTCGGTCAACACGATGTTTTTTGGTCATCACTTTGACGTCACGAGTTGGGCGCTTTTGATCAATGAACCGTGGCGAAAAATCCGCCCGTTTTCTTCGTATGCAAAAAAGCAAAATTAAAATGCCTCTATTTGTTACTGTTAATATATGTATGTACATAATATTTTATTAAGTGTAAGTCAAACTGAGCTTGAACAAAAATCTTGACATATTTCCTTTAATGATTCCGAGAGCATATTGGACTTTTGAGCACCATATGGATTTTTGTGGCAATGTCATGATAAAAGACTTATAAGAATAACCAACATTCCTCCTCCTCCTCGTGCTTAAAAACCCGGAGTACCGAAGACATTGGTCTCTATCGAAAACTTAATGGATTTGAGTGTATTTGGACATGGTAGCAGACATATTTGGATGTCAAAAATGGTGGAGTTAACACATTTTGGCACACCCTCCAAATTATTGGCTTAGGTCCTATGAACTAAAATTTTTCATAAAAAAGTCTGTACTCCATTTCCATCCTTCAGACTGTGGTGCCTAAACTTCACCTGACATTAAATGATCGTCAATGCCACAAACAGCTTATTCAAACGAAGTGATTTGAGGCGGTTTCCTTTTGATCTACCCTCTCTGCAACGGTACATCATCGTCGGGCTATATTTTGTACCTATACACGAATGCGACGGCGACTATGATCGCCCGTACGCGTGGGCGCGCACTCACCATCCTCCATGACTGGGGGGCATCGTTATACACCCGCGTTTTACGTTGTCCGGTTACTCACAAAGAAGAGATAATTTTGATCAGTTCTTACGGCAAAAATCAACACTATTTCCACTGTTTACCATTTGTATATCATCATGGCGGCTCAGGCAAACGTTGTAAATTTCTTGGTGGCACAATAGCGATAAAAAGTTACAACATAGGAAACGAGTGCGTGGTGCAAATTCACTTCGCTAAATGACCATGAAGAAGTGTTGAATGTCTGCATCCGTAACCAGATCATCGTTCCCAATGAAAAACCACCCGAATCGGCCAAGCTTGCTTTTTTTTAGATATTGTGTTTCTCATTTAGTGTTGCTTTAAATTACGATTGTTGTTTTCACAAAAGTCCCTTTTACACATAGTAATAATTTAGTTCACATGTCACTACACGTAACCTACATTTTACAGTAAACCAACAATCATCGTATCCATTTCAGTCGAAATGACCACCTGTAACTCGTCCGGTCATTTCACGGTTTACTGATAGGTCCTAGGCGGAGCATATTCCCTGTACAAACGAGACCTAATTTTGTTCAATCTCCGAAATTCGATCACGTGGCGCGCGGAACTAGAGATCATGGGCACGGAATCGTCCTTTCTAAAACATCACACCCGGCATCCGAAGATGTCAACGTTTTTCAGGCAATACGATGTCTTTCAGGAACTATTCAATTTTTCCGTACACGGAATATATTAGCCTTTATCAAGGCTTTAATTATTTATTCAATTTGTGTCCGCCCCTCTCTGGACAGCTCAAAGCTATCGTAATCAAAGCCTTTTCGGCAAATATTTCCTTTTCTTTGTTTACTCATTGTTTTCGGAGTATTTCTTCCTAAAATATAGCGATCGTTGATGGTCAGTGATGATGTCATCGTTCCCTAAAATATTTCCCAGAATACGAGTTTATTGAACTGATCATAAAACATTCAATTATTGGTTTTGGTACGGATTCAAACAAAGCGAATACAGCTATGACAGCCAGGATCCCTGATACCGCTAGCCTGGGAATGTAAAATGTGACACTCTGCGCTGGAAAACGGCCCGGTGAAAATCATGTAGGAATTAACTAGGCATCGTTTTGTCACTGTGAAAGATCCCGGTGTAGGATTATTGGAGCTAGCTGCACGTACGGAACTGTGCTGAGATATGACTATTAGTCCTCAGAGCGTATTGAAAGCTACGGCTACGTGTTTTTACTGATGTGATACGTTGTAATACTATCAATGTGAATTTCCAGGTCATTGTAGTGAACGATTTGTATTGTAGTACACGTATTTTCATTGCATCGTTCAGCCCTGGTTCGGCCGAAAGAAAGTTTAGAGCCTTAATTGTGCCTATGTTGGAGGTGCCTTGTCAATTTGTCATGGTAAGTTCCCGAGGTTATCGTGTCTGGGTGCGTGTCCCCTATTCTCGGCGTGAATTTTGTGAACTAGACGTCATTTCTGGCTTGATTTTGGGTTGTTCGCCACACGTCACATTTGCGTGGCATGGTGATACGCGGGTCAGGATTCCTCATTTTTAATTTAATGTTCAAATCACTTGTCATGTCTGTGAGCAGTTATGGCATTTTGACTGGTCACTGCAGTTACGATATTTTATTAAAATGACTGACCGGTATGCCCTAGTCTAGTCTCATCTTCATGTGTTTTTGTGCCAGGGAAGTGGTAATAACTTCCTTGGGGCTTTTATTTCTGCAGAGCTTGGCTACAACTAGCCCATCTGCCATCTCACCTACCGTACGGACTCACTCACACTCGCAGCTGTCAAGACTTCGTCGAGTGAACTATTTTGCTTTGATCGTAAGCTAATTAGGCCGTGCAAAGATCGATATGGTAATTTTGATGGGCAACGTCATCGATATTGACAATTCTGAAACCGTTGTCATCGATTAAATTGGGCGGTGCTTACGATGACGACTACCTTGATTGGACACATTAGGCTTGCACAGGGAAAGACCAATTTGCGCAAAGACGCCCGCGTCCCTCGGCTCGGCCTCACGCCTTCGGCGTTCGACACGCGCCTTCGGCGAGCTCGCGGTTGGTTGAATAAAAATTCGAGCGTACTTTAACAAAGACTAGAATATATCACAGTCTGGTTTGTTACTTTATTTTTTGTCTGGATGTTTGAATTTTACGAAAAATGATTTTTTCATCACGCGGCGTTATACCAATTTTAAAACACGTTTCTGACCATAGCCGTTCATTTCTCAGTCACTCAAGTGGGGGCGAGAAACCTTCATTTTTACACAACACTAAGACCCGTACCTGGAATTCAGTTTAGGCCAGTCATGACATCATCCCTTCATCCTTCCATAAATGCCATGAAATCACCGGTGAAAATTGTTAAAAATTAATAAAACACAATTGCAAAAATGGTAGGTTGTAAATTCTTAAAAGGCAATATGCGGCGTGTGGTGTACTGTGTGTTTGGTACCGGAATGGCCCCCCTCCCAGTAATGGCGGCGACCTAGAGGGTGTCCTTTCGAGGCTCACCCTCGGATTCGTGTATACGATTGGTGATATAAACAATCGGTTTAATATATAAGAATACAAATCCTAAGAGCCCCACAATGGAACTCTGATTAATTATATGCGAGTTTTTGAGTGGGTTCTATCAAAAGTAAGAATTTGACTCTGTATATTCAAACCCGTACCCTTAGACCTCGTATGAGTATGAATAGTTATAAATGGTGTCGAAACTGTGTGGGTTACGTGCTTCACAATCAGCACGACTAACAATAATTATTGCGTGTTTTTCCTAAGTATCACAAGGTTTCTTTATGGCAACACCACACTGGCAAGGCGTAAAATGATTGACATTTGGGGTTGAAACTGCCAATTAACTATTCGTCCATTTTACAGGCGCTTTGAAGGTTATGCCTAGGCTCGATATTTTCTAATGTATAATGTTTCTCGTTCCCAATGCTTTAATTGTTAACAAAAAGGAACAAAATAAGAACAAAGTTACCAGTGCCATCAATTCCTCTTGCAGGTCCCCTGGTGAAATTCTCCACAGACAAGAGCCCAATCAAGGTCTATCAACATTGGTACATTCGCCATAACCATAGGATCCTTTGTCCAGACACATGGTTCAGGACTGAATGTTTTCTACTGTAAGAAAAAAACATGTCCAGACATATGGATCAACACGAGATTAATTCTGATATAAAATGTCAGAAACTGATTAAATGGATTTTTATGTAGAAAAATAATATACAATGGAAATATTCTTGTGAAATTTGAAACGCTTGTCATATGTAAGTACAATATGACCAGAACATTGACCGAGACCACCTAAAAACATGTAATCACTTAAAGAGACACTGGCAATTTGAAAATAGTGCGCCCTCAAGATTTTTCGAAATCGATATTTTTTGCATGGTTGTAAAGCCTTTTATATACAAACGAGAGCCCTCACCCGAAATGATATACAAAATCAGCTTCCTTAGGGGTAAAAAGAACGGTTTTATAATTTAACGTCCCCGGTGACGTTAAATTCATTCAGCAGAACGACGAAAAAGGGCTTTTTCACACAAAACACAGACTCCGTATGCATGTTTTCTCACGCTTGCACACTGTTTGACCGGTTATAACCGTTTGGTTTTAATATCAGTGAGTACGATTCAAAAATATTCATGTAATTACACTTTGTTGATTAAAGTTATGGAAAACTTAAAAGTTTGCCTACAAATTACCTGATGTCTTTATCCTCATATCAAGTCCCTATCCTGGTTTTGGGTATGTTATTTATTTATTGTAAAATATTACTCTGTTCTTCCAATGGCCTAGACTATCATCATTTGATAGCAATTCAATAAATTTCATATTTTTGTGAAATGTTCCAGTGCCGCTTTAACTATGTGTGTAGTATGTATTTTAATATGTCCATACAGCACGGGCAGTATGATTGCTTTAGCTGTAGATTAATACATGGATCACAGGCCACTTATAGACTTTCACACTTTAAGTCCAAATGCTATAAACTTTCAAATACAGTAGATATCTTAACACTACTACCAATAGGTTTAGAATACGATACATACCCAAACGCATTATATGAGGTGTTTCCCGCCTAGCGACGATTACAATGAAAAGGGTAACTAACGACATCTTTTTGTGTTAGTTTGCTTGCTAAGTCTGGTAATAAAACCCATTACGATTTATTATACTGAATACGTATATACATGTATATTGCACGTGCAAAAACCTTTCTCGTTTCCTTGGAAAGAGTTTCACCAAACATCCATCCGCTTTCGACATAAATAAGCAATCCCGTGATTCTCTGAAGTAGAAACCGAACGGTGCGAAAAATGCAATCACAGCAAGAGGTAAAATATACTGGCAAAATTATATTTTGTTAATTCATTTTAAAAAAAATATACCGCGGAAGTATCTTCAATAATAATAATAATAATACTAATGACAATAGCTAACGTTAGGGGATTTTAATTTTTTCATAGCCTATAAGGATCTGAACGACGGGCTATCTATAGCAAAATCCTGTTACAAATCCTGCAACTTGCATCAATCCCGCCAACATATTCCTATCCTTGTTATTAGTAACAGAATAAAGCGCGTCATTACTATAAACTTATAACAATGTTACCTAATGGCGAAAGCAGAATTTCGCCTTAAGGTACATTTGGCCCTTAAGGACATTCTCACCATCATCATTCTTTTTCGGGCTGCTGAGCGGGAGACTACACACTTCTTCTATCTACGGTCCTGGGCTAAGGTTGTAAGTTGGTCTGGTTGCAACATATTTTCATATCCCCAAACACGTGACGCACATATTATGATAGAAATGACGCACATCGCCGACCTGGTCTCCTTTCTTCCATATGGAGCTTACAGTTTAGCTGATTCGTCATCTGGCAATGTGGAGTATATGCCCAGGAACTAAAAGCATACGCACATTTTAATCACTTTCAAAATTAGGCTTAGTGTAAAACGCTGAATTGATACCATACATACCCAAACGTATCCTACGCACACATGATAGAGATTGAAAGATACGACCTTTTTTTAAAAGTTGCAAGCTGGTTAAAAACTGCTTTGTATTGAATTCGTAATAATAAGATCCCACGTCCCTTCCTCCTCGTTCTGTCAAGTGTGGCTAGCCTATATCGAGCACAAAGTATATACGTTTACGACACAAACCTATAGAATCTGCTTTGAAATACATACACAGTTCGCTGGTTAATTTGCATTTTGACCCCCCGAACCTTCGTAGTAAGCGTACATCCCTGAATGCTATGCAGAGACACTGTATAGAAGTTTTTATAGTCCGCCGGACTCAAGAGGTCCACCTCCACGGTGACTGATAGGGCACTAGATTCAGTTTACACTCTTCACGTCCGTTATTCCGTGTCGTTTATGGAGCCCGGACTATGGCATATTATGGAGACCATATCTCTTTTTACAACCACTTTACTTAAGCAATAACCCACATTTTTACAGAAGTTGGCCCCAATTTTCCAAATTTGATATTTTTGCACAGGTATGTTGGTAATTGCCTAGGAACTACACCTGCGAACGAGAAATGCTCACAAATGCGTATTTTTATCATAAAATAAAATCGATTTGTAATTAGAAATTGGAATCCCAGATTGTACTTTACGGCAGAGCTGAAAAAGCTAAGTTTATGTCCTTCCATGATGAAATAGTGCCACCTCAAGAAAATGACCTCTAGCTCGACTTGCCATGAACCAATAAAACAACTAATGAATGAGCGTAGACACGTACATGGCGCTATTTCACGGCTATTTCATATTGGAAGGCCGTTTCCAGCATCCGTTGAATTATTATCGGAGATCTCCGATAATATTCTAATTACAAAATTCCTTCGTTGCGACACATAGACATTTTCGAGCTTAACCATTCACAGGTATATAGTTTACTAGCCAGTTACCAATGCAACCGTGTAAAAATTTCAAAATTTTTGAAAAATTGGCGGCGCTCTTCAAAAAATGTGCTATTATTGCTTTAACATGGGAACAGCAATGGGGTAAAGACGTTTAGTAAACAAGTGCGTTACAAGTCTCAACAGAAGTCGAAGGATAAGGAGGAGGAGGAGGCGGAAGAGGAGGAAGAAGTGTGGGCGGAATCCATGAGGGGGTAAATTCCTAATACAGGGTTCAAAATTGAAAAATGATTGGATTGCTTTAAAGAGGTAACCAAAGTGTCCGTCTTGATACAATGATTTTTGGTTTGCATTTACAAGAAAGAATATGGTAGATAATACAGCCTGTCTCAAAAATGTGGTACAATCAGAAAGAAATTGGTTAAATATGAAATTTCAATAATATTAAAGAACAAAGACCAGGCTTTTCGATGGCGTTTGTTTCATCTTATTTGCTTTTGTCAATCCAGAGATATAATTAATTTAGATTGCGATACACCAAAATCAACTTTGTGCCACTCTTATGCATGGGCAGATTTGTTTCGTGCAGTTATGCTATGCTGTCTTGAAGCTCACAAAAGATTGCAACTTGACAAAATAAACAAAACACAGATTAAGTGACAGGATACGAAATTCTCTCAAATTGCACTAAATCGGTTGTAGACCACCTACCTAGAACGTTTGGAAGGTGTATTGAACACACAAGTACAATGAAAACCTCTGACCTTGTTATGAACTTGCCTGCTATGGTAATCGTCCTCATAGAAAGCCTGTGGGGATACAATGACCTTTGACCCCATGCTGAGCACAAATTTTGTGAAGAGTCTGAAGCTGCTTCGTATGCATGAGTCACTTGACCATGGTACCTTGTATATAACTGATATGAATTTTTGAAGATTTTTTACATTAAGACCGGAAGTTGCCCTTTAATGACCTTTGACCCCATGCTGAGCACAACTTTTGTGAAGGGTCTCAAGCTGCTTCATATGCATGAGTCACGTGACCATGCTACCTTGCAAATGACAGATATGAATTTTTGAAGATTTTTCACATTAAGACCGGAAGTTCCCCTTTAATGACCTTTGACCCCAATGTTGAGTACAACTTTGAAGGGTCTCAGCTGCGTCAATATGCATGAGTCACGTGCCAGCCTACCTTGCATATAGCAAATATGAATTTTGAAGTTTTTCACATCAGACCGGAAGTGTCCATTATAATGACCCTTAATGACCTGCCTCTTTGATCAAAATTCTGTGTGCACCCCATAGGGGCGTGGGTCCGTGGTTCTTCTGAACAAGTCTGTGATTATAGCCACAATTGATTGTGGAACAAGAAGGAATTATAGACTTCCGACGAATGCCCTTTAATCGGCCACATGACCTTTGACCCCAATCTGCGTACACCCTATGAGGGTCGTCTTGGGTCAGTGGTTCTTCTGACAAGACATCAGGTGATCATAGCACAGAATTGTGGCAGAAGAAGGCTTTTATAGAGTTACGATGATTTCAAGGAAAGCCCCTTTAATTGGCTCACGTGGCCTTTGACCCTAATTGTGTACACCTCATGTAGGCCTTGGGTCAGTGGTTCTTTGACCAATTTTCGTGGCAATCGGATAAAACGTTTGGCACTAGTAGCCATTTTGAAATTGGGGTCGGAAAGAAGAAGAATCGGAAGAAAGACTAGGGCTAAATGTGCTCTGAAGAAGCACTAATGTCAGCATGCAATGTTTCTTTGACATTGACCATACCTAGTGAACCTGTTAATTTGAACGGAGGGTTAGTTTGAGTAGTAAGCAGAAGAGTTATTTTGAGTGGGGGGGAAGTATGCAGAAGATGTAATTTATAGATTGTCAAAGAAGCCCCTTTAATCAGTGTATGTTGAAATTGTTAATCTGTGTACAACCCGCATAGGACTTGTGTCAGTGTTAATTTTTCTGACCAACTGGTGATCATAGCAATAGATTTGAGACTGAAAGAATTTCTGATTTTCAAAGAATACCCTTTAATCAGCCAACAATGTCTTCACCCCAATCCTGTGTACACTCTAGATGGTCCTTGAGTCAGAGGTTCTTCTAATATAAGTGATCATAGCATTAATTTGAGACCAAGCAGAATTATAGATTGATGAAGAATGCCCCTTTAATCAGTCCTACCTGACCTGTGACCCCCATGTGTTACAACCTTTGATCTTGGGTCAGTGGCTCTTCAGACCAACGTGGTGATTATAGCAATTACTTTGAGGAGAAATGGAAAACTTATGTATAGATTTTCAAAGAAGCCCCTTTATCTTTTTTTTTTTTTTTTTTTTTTTTTTTTTTTCTTTTTTGATAGGCATACATTGCCGTTCACCCAATCTGTGTACACCCTATATGGGACTTGGGTTAATGGTTCTTTGACTGAAATTTGTGACCATGCAATTGATTTATGGCAGAAGAAGGAATTATAGATTGTCAAAGAATGCCCATTTAATCGACACAGATTTGGCCCAAATCTGTGTACACCATAAAGTGATGCTTGGTCCAGTGGTTCTTCAGAACACATTTGGTTGAAATCGGCCCAAGCGTTTGGTTAGAAGAAAGCATTTTAAGGAGGTTTGGAAGGGGGTGAAAGAAAGAAAGAAAGAAAGAAAGAAAGAAACGAAAGAAAGAAAGAAAGAAAGAAAGAAAGAAAGAAAGAAAGAAAGAAAAAAAGAAAGGAAAGAAAGAAAGAAAACTAGATCTGTGCTCGAAGCGGGGCACGAATGTTAGCTGGTGACTTTGACCCCAATCTGCAAACATGATCAACCTTTGACCTCAAAATGGGTGTCGGGAAGGATTGATTTTCAAAAAAGTTTCATAATTGTATTCTCCTGGGTGACCACTAACCCCAGCTCCATTATTTGACCTCTGGATAACCTATGATTTAAAATGATGATTCGGTTGTATGTTTCCAGACCACAAGAAATTTCTTCTTATATTTGACCCCCCCCCCATGGATGGCCTTGACCCAGACTGGCGACATACAACAGGTTGCCACATCAAAACGAACCCTTTCCATGAAATTTGATCAAAATTCACTGTGTTAATCATGACACCTGTTCCAATCTGTAAACACCCAATTATGTGACCCCTACCAGGGGATCTGGTGAATCTTGTTTGGAAATCTCATCACATGATAATAACCTTAAATTTATAGAAGAAGTCAAGAATACCCCTTTAATTACAATAGTAGCATTGGGCCAAATCGGTGGACACCCCATGAGAAGAAGAATTAATTCGTAGATTTTCAGGGAGTGGCCCTTAATTGGTAATGTGGCATTTGGTCAAATATGTGAACAGCCCATATCAAGCCCCCTACCCGGGAATCCTGTGAGCAAATCTTTTTCGTGATGATAGCCGTTATTATTTGCAGAAGAAGGAATTCAAATATTTTCAAGGAATGCTCCTTTAATTGGTAATTGTGGGCAGTGGCCAAATCTGTGGAACACCTTAATGATGAAACTCCTACCAGGGATCCTGTGAGCGACATTCTGTGATGATAGCCTTTAATTGCGAGAGAAGAAGGAATTCAAAGATTTTCAAGGAATGCCCATTAATATAATTGTGGGCATTGGGGCCAAATCTGTGAACACCCCATTTAATGAAGCCCCTACCAGGGGATCCTTTGAGCAAATCTTCGTGATGATAGCACTTTAATTTGTGAGAGAAGAATGGATTCATAGATTTTCAAGGAATTGCCCCTTAATTGGTAATTGTGGTATTTGTTAAATCTGAGAACACCCAATATGCAGCCTCTACCGGAGAATCCTGTGAACGAATCTCGTGATGATAGCGTTTAAATTTGCGGGAGAAGAAGATTACTAGATTTTCAAGGAATGCCCCGTTAATTGCGTAAGTGTAGACATTTGGGCCTAATCTGTGAACCACACAGGATGCAGCATGTACCGGTGGATCTTGAGAGCGAATCTTGCAATGATTGTCTTTGAATTGTATGAGAAGAAGGAATTCATAAATTTTCAGGGAATGCCCCTTTAATCGGCATACATGACCACTGATCCAAAATTTAGACACCCTGTATGTGGCATGGGTCAGTGGTTCTTCTGACCAAATTTGGCAGAAATCAGCCCATGCGTTTAGCACTAGATAGCACTGGTAGAATTTAAGGAGTTGGCCCGGGGCACTCTATTTCACTTCAAGGGACCCTATTGTCAGAAAATACAGCAAATTTGTCACCCACAAAAACCTATTTATGGTCAATTTGGCTCTCACCCAAGACATATGTTTGCATGTGTACTAGCTGTTACTGATTTCCCCTGAGTTTGAAAGTGCCAGCCTTACACCTGGGTTCCACGCAAGTGAGTGCCTCCCTCGGAAAAGGAGCGTTTGACAGAAAGAAATAGTCATGCACTGGAGACATGACAACAGACGGCCTAAACAATTTCAATGATCTCTAAAGTATTTAAACATGTTATATCATAGGATCATTCCTGCAAAATTTCAGCTCAGTAGGTGCATTTTCAAACAAAAACCCTTGACCTCCTAATGATCTTTAAGGGACCCTTTAATGACCATAACTAAATGGTATGAAGACATTTTACCATATACATTAGGATTGGTTTCGCAATGAAGAGAAACAGTAAATTGCCACTGGATTACTTTATAGATTAAAACAAAGTTTCATTTTAAATTTTTATTGCCAATTCAAAAGTACATGGGTGCGACTCTGATTGACTTGCCAGTAAGAATTACGTGTGGAGAAGATGTTAAGGTTGGTGAAATTGGTGTTTTGTCAGAGTATGTAACAGTTAGGTGTAGAATATAGTGTTTAAAAATTATGGTATTCCAAATGAAGGAGAAATAAACTTGGACTATGTTGTTTTTGTGTCGCCAGAGCCTCGTCAGCCTAGCACATGGCTAGGTACCCAGGGTGCACGCGAGGAGGTGGAGGTTGCTTGAGTGTTCTACGTTTCAACGACTCTTTAGTTTACCTGGTGTCAAAATCACTAATTGTGATGTGAAACGCATGAAAACACAATATGAAGCAGCGTTGGTTAACACCATCAGAGTGTGAAAGAAGTGATTGTTATGATTGATACGTGTAATGCGCTTATGAACCTCGTTTAAAATACGATGCCGAGGATAAATTTAGATGCATATTCAGACCTTTGCTCTTAAGAACGAGGCATTGACGGTATTCAGACACGGTATACCAAACGTAATCCAATGCAATCTCACGATAAACCAGAGCAATTTAAAAGTAAATGTTACCTCTATGCTTTCTCCTTGTATATCTTAGTTTACCGTTTGTTCTCGGATAGAAAACAAATCGTCAATTTCCATTTCGAGACATATATGGTTTACCGTTATTAATGTACATGATGCTTACAATTTCTAGCACATTAGAACAACAGAAAAGATAGAGTACATGGTTGATAGAGTTACTATGTTTATAAGAAATCAATGTTAAAAGGCAGATCGCCTTGTTGGCTCAAACGGGAAAGCCGTGTAACGTGGTCTTCCAGGTGAAAATTACATCAAAGGGTTCGAATCTCGTTGGGACAATTTCGGGGTTGATTTTGTTTACTTTTTACTAATAAATAATTTTTTTATGGTAACAGTTTAAACTCGCACTATTTTTGCTATTATGATCAGATATGGATGTCTTTTAATTCATTACACGACATCAATTTTTAACGTTGATCTTTCTTAAACATTTGATTCATGATCAATAGTTTTATCACTTGTCTTAATGGAAATTGAAAATATGTTTCTTTTAATCAACACGGGAATTCAATTTCTTAAAGGTCCCACCCTTTTTGTTCAGTTTAGTATTTTTTTCAATACATACAGCGTTCTTCCGAAATACAGGTAACCGCTCATAATAGATAGGCCCAAAATGGTGCCATTACAATTTGATGACCTGTCCCTAAATGGACAGGTAAAAATCTTTGTTAAGTTGACAGCATGGGGACATTTATTCTAGCAAGATATCATCCACAATTGGTAGGTAGAGCACTTATAATTAAAAAGTATGATCCCAAAAACGAAATTTAGAGATATTTTTTTTCCGCTTCGCTCAGACAATACCGGCCAAAAGTAGTTGGAACACCGGTGGTAATTTCTAGCTGCAATGACGGCCTAAATGGGCCATAGAGATCGCACTGAAAATACTAACTTTTATTGCGAAGCTTGAAACAAATCCTAACACTTGACCCTCCCCTTCCCCACCAATCAATGTTGGATGGTCATCAAGAGCGCATGGAAGAAAAAAGGACATGTTTCAAATTGATCAGGGGGAGAGGGGGAATCAGTTATAATAAGAATATAAAGTGTTCCAACAATTTGGCGAGATTGTATGAGCTCGAGAAAACCAGATACATTTCATTTTATTAAATGGTTGTAGTTTTTAACACAGAGCTATCGATTTGAATAATATTCACCGAGATTTACCAGAAAGTTCTATTCTTTCGAAAAATGGACTTGTTTTAAAGTAAAATGCGTGAAATAAGGGAATGGTCACTTTTACTTGGTATAAGGCTATGTACCCAATGCAATTCTATGCTATTAAGCATACTAACATTTCCGATATGTATACAATGTTATCTAAATTGGTTAAATTCACATCACTGTTTTGATTTGTGGCTTAAACCAGAATACAAATATGAAGATGTGTGACCTTGGTTTGTAAGGGGACTGGGTCACTTTAAAATGTAAATATTTTAACACGACCATAAAATATCTTCTATGTTCCTTGGATAGTAAACAAGTATAATGGGGCTTAATACGAAGGAGTTGATATAGTATTTCTTCAATAGCATACATTAATGTGTAAAACCTACCACGCACATACTCACACGCACACAGCACCCACACACACACACACAAGCACACACAAACACATACACACACACACGCACGCGAATGTCATTTTACACAAACAAACAAACACACGCTCAAATGTGTGTGCGATATATAATAATACACTTTCAAGTTAAATAATAAATAGAGGAATTCCTTTTATGTTGACATAGATATTACTCATGAGGAGTTGTGTATTTTGTTATTAGCAATAAATTTCCACATGACCTGACGTAGAATTTAGCATGGATACGGCGTTGATGTGGATAGGGTAGGACATAAAACATGTAGTAATACAAAGGTAACACATGGAGTAATAGAACCTAAATATGTATGTATGTGGGGTGTGTGTGCGTTTGCATGTTTATTGCCCAAAATATATGGTTGGCATGGGACTCGAAACCTCAACTTCTTGTAGTACTAGCGCGACTAACAATACGCCATCACGACCTGTTCTTTTTTCGAGTTTCTAACACACACTAGTGTACCACCGACTTAAGACGTTTCATAATTGCCGGCCTCACCCAAACGATTCGCTATTCCTTTGAATGTGATTCAGACAAGCAAAAATTATGTAATATAGATAGAAGAGATATATACATATATAGAGATATATATATACGTTAATATATATATGTATATATATAATATGAAAGCAGCGTTGGTTTAACACCATCAGAGTGTGAAAGAAGGGATTGTTAATGATGATCCAGTGTAATGCCTTTATGAATCAGTTTAAAATACGATTGCCGAGGATAAATTTAATGCATATTCAGACCTTGCTCTTAAGAACCGAGGGCATTGACGGTATTAAGACACGGTATACCAAACGTAATTCCACAATGCATCTCACGAAAACCAGAGCATTTAAAAGTAAATGGTACCTCTATGCTTTCTCCTTGTATATCTTGGTTACAGTTTGTTTTCGGCTAGAAAACAAAATCCGCTCAATTTCTTTCGAGACATATATGGTTTACCGTTATAAGGTACATATTCTACAATTCTAGCCAAAATTAGAACAACAGAAAAGATAGATAAATTGGGTTGAATAGGTTCACTATGTTTATAAGAAATCAATGTTAAAAAGCAGATCGCCTGTTAGCTAAACGGGAAAGCGTGTACCGTGGTCTTCCACGGTGTGAAATTACATCAAAGGGTTCGAATCTCAGTTAGGGACAATTTCGGGGTTTGATTTTTTTTCACTTTTACTAATACATAATTTTTTTATGGTTAACACTTTTACCACTGCACTATTTTTTGGCCTATTTATGATCAGATAGGGTTTAATACATTGACACGACACAATTTTTAACGATGATCTTTCTTAAACATTTGGTCAGTGATGCAAATAGTTTATCAATTGTTTAAGGAAATTGAAAATAGTCTTTAATCACACGGAATTACAATTTCTTTAAAGGTTTCCACCCTTTTTGTTTCAGTTAGTATTTTTTTCAATACATCAAGCGGTTCTTCCGAATTACAGGTAACCGCTATCATACTATATAGGCCCAAAATGGTGCCCCATTACCAGTTTGATTGACCTGTCCATAAATGGACAGGTAAAATCCTTTGTTAATTTGAAAGCATGGGGACATTAATTCTAGCAAGATATCATCCACATTTGGTAGTTATAGCACTATAGTTAAAAAGTTATGATCAAAAAAAAACGAAATTTAGATGATTTTTTTTCCGCTTCGGTCAGACAATCCCGGCCAAAAGTGTTGGAACACCCCGTGGGTTATTTTCTAGTGCAATTTTTGTTGGGGAAGGCCCTAAATGGGCCATAGAGAGATCGCACTGAAAATACTAAAATTTTATTGCGAAGCTTGAACAAACCATAACATTGACCCCTCCCCTTCCCCACCAATCAATGTTGGATGCGTCATAAGAGCGGATGCGAAAAAAGTGACATGTTCAACATTGATCAGGGGGAGAGGGGGATCAGTTTATAATAAGACATATAAAGTGTTCCAACAAGTTTGGCCGAGATTGTAGGTTTTTACGTGCCAAAAGTGTAAAAATATGAAGGTGCTAACAATGAAACAAAACATATGTTTCTAGGTTAAAATTTTGTGTAGAATCCAAATCTAAGTCAAAAATGCAAAATGTGGGTTGCGTCGAGATATCCATTTTGGGGATTGCCGCATGCCAAGTCCATAGAAACTAGGTATTTTGCTGAGAAGGCATCTTGCTTTGATAAAAAAAAAATTTCTCAAATATTTGAGTTTGACAAAAATGTATACTATATTCTGTGGGAATGTGTCTGGGGCATAATCGATTAACTTTCAACAATGTCACCCTTTCGGGTTTGTTTCACGGGTTCTCGAAATGCCGAATTTAGGTGAAAAATTGGAATTCCGCACATTGATAAAAAAAAAATTCAAATTTTAGGACAGGGTTGAACCCAAAAGTTAATACCATAACTGTAGGGACTTGCTTGGGCCCATAATCGATTCAATTTTCAAGGCTATAGATCTTTAGTTTTCTCCCGTAGTTCCCAATTTATTGACGACAATATTTTTTCCGCACGGGGAAAAATCAAGGGGTAGGGGAAACATTTTTGTATTTTTGGATTATTCCTATTTTTTTTTTTACTTGAAATGAAGCAAGTTAGGTATCAATTTAAAGCTTATAAATTAAATTCTGCATAAACTGACAGGTAAACATCAATGTAGACCCTTCCTTTCAGAGATGGGATTGTGTACAAGCAAAGTTTTTTCGAAAGTGCTAAATTTTGAATGCATTTGCACGGGGACATGCCCAAATTTGATGGTTTCTGGTGTGCAAAGTATGAAATGTTGATAAAACAAATACTTGAATCCATAAGTTACTACCTTTAATTGATATATTAACATTATGAAATGGGTCATATATATGTATATTGTAGACTCTGTAAGCATTCAAAGTGCTAGTGAAAATTTTTGTCACACGAAAAGTGTGATTTTCGGACAAAATTGGGCCACACTCCATATTTTGTAGCAAAATGAGTGTATGAGACAGGGTCTTGTGATTAAAATTCTAATCTATCTATACGAATAATTTTTTAACCCTAGAAAAGATATCTTAAAAAGTAAACATGGTTATTTGTGCTTACAGAAATAATTTTTTTCACACTTGGCACTAAAACCTCAGTCATTCTGAAACCATGTCGTAAAGAATCTGCTTGATGCCCGGACGGGACGGTTAACATGTTTAAAACAAAGAGAAAAAAATAACTAGACATGTACTACTGGTGCTTCCAAAGAAGCACTACCCTTAGGTGGGTGGGCCCACATGACCTTTGAACCCAAATCTGTGACACTCTCCATATGGGCTTTGGGTCAGGGTGTGTTTTCTGAACAGTCTAGTGGATTATAGCACTTGATGGCAGAAATAGCACAATGGAGGGTTAGAGCGACTTGACCTGTAATGACCTCTGGTGTTACCTTTGACCCCAATCTGTGTATACCCCCATATGGTGCCTTGTGTCTGGTTCTTCTGACCAGTCTAGTGATTATAGGAATTGATTTATGGCAGAAACAGCAAAAGGAGGGTACAGCGACTGAACTGTAATGACCCCTGCATGACCTTTGACCCCCATATGTGAACACCTTGGTATGACACTTGAGTCGGGGTTATATTCTGACGAGTTTGGTTAAGATCACGCTAACTGTGTTTAATAACCAGTAGATTTTGAAATATTGAGAAGGGGTTTAGACGAGACTGCCCCCCCTTTTGACGACCCCTTAAAATGACCTTGTATTTCAAATCTGATTTACACCTCCTAGGCCAGGCACCTGGCAACTCACGTGACCGATCAACAAGGATAGCACATGCGAGCTGTGGGAAATGATGAAAATGGTGTCCAGCGCGACAATGAACTGCTATTGAACCCTAACGTGACCCCTATGGTAACTGTTACAACCCTATATGAGGGTTGGGTCAGGTGTTTCTTGTGACAAAATCTTAGTTGCAATTGGGTAGAAGCAATGTGAGAGAAAGCATGTTTGAAGTGTTGGAAAGAAAGAAGAAGGACTAGAAAAGCGATTGTGCTTTAGAGCATGTATATCATGCGGTGACCAATTGCTGCCCACGTGGCTTTGACCCCATTCTGTGTACGCATTATTTGGTTGCATCAGCAGTTCGTCTGACCAAGTCTGGTAAGTATGCACTTGATATGTGGCGTGAGAAGGGTTTTTCAGATTTTCAAAGAATGCCCCTTTAATTCCCCACAATAGACCATTTGACCCAATCTGTGCACACCTCATAATGGGCCTTGGGTCACGGTTCTTCTTGCCAACTCTAGTGATTATAGCAAGTTGGATTTTGTGGCAGAAACAGCAAAAGGAGGGTAAGCGCGACTGCCCTGTAAGACCATTGTGACCTTTGACCCACCATCTGTGACCATCTGTATGGCACTTGGGTCCAGTGTTTATTCTGACCAAGTCTGGTTTCAATCAAAGCAACCGTGTAAAACTAGTATCATTTTGAAATTTAAGAGCGTTAGAGAGAACTGCCCCTTTTTGACGCCTAAATGACTTTGGATTGAAAATCTGTGAACAAGCACCTAAGGCCACACATCTGGCAATCACTGTGACCAAATGGCAGCAATAGCACATGCTAACTGTGGGAGAAGTAGGTAAAAGGGTGTTAAGCGCAACAATGACTGCTATTTACCCTACGTCTCCTCCGTGACCCCTATGGTCAAACTGTGCACACCCTATCGTGAACCTCTTGTGTCAGTGGTTTCTTGTGCCACAATTCTCGTTGCATCTGACCAGTTCTGGCCTAAGGAGGCATTTAGAAGCATGAACAAGAAAGAAAGAAAGAAAGAATGCCGAGAGAAACAATATATAGTTGCGGCTGCACCGCCTGTATAAAAAAACAGACGAAAACTCAAACCTTATGAGGGCGGACAACCTAAGGTAAAAATAGAACATTTACTATATGAACATCATGTAGATACTCGCAATTGAGAAAACATGATTTAATATCACGTATGCCTCAAAGACTGTATATTTGTAATCTACCTTAGATAGCAATGAGTACATCGTTAACTTTTGTAAGAAAAAATAATAGTATTAATTAAGCGTGCTGCCAAACTTTCCTTCTGGACCAATGGGATAGGCGTTGTTGGTTTTGTGAAGAATGGGGTGGGTTCAACTTCAATCGGCAGAAATCTGCCGACGCTAGCCTTTGAACATGTATAGTTAGGGGGACTGTGGTTTGATATGAAGTCCCGTGGGATTTCAATGATTAAAGCATCACACCTATGTAGACAAACCTTGAGTAGGTCCCAGAGAACAAGAAAAACCTTGATGGAGAATTCCCAGGGGTGGCAGATGCAGCATCTATTGATTTTCAAAATGGCCGCCATTTGGTATATTTTCAATCATAACTCAGTTGTGGAATGTGCTATGATGCTTAGTTTTGGTGCCGAAACTTATAATGTTAAACACCCTGGAAAGGCTAAGATGAACATTAAGACCCGGCAAGCCATTTTGTTTTGCAAAATGGCCGCCATTCCCGTGTTTATGTACATTTTGTCAGCAGAAATTTTTTAGTGGCGAGTTATCTACAAAGTTTAATTTTTTGTGGCCAAAAAACAGTCTCCATTTAACTAGTCCAAGGTGGTATTAAGATTGGGTTGATTGTTTGAGAAATAGTAATTCTTCCTTTCCATCTTGTAATAATTTGTTGTCAAAATGGGCTGCCATTTTGAGCTGTAAAAGTCATTTTTTTGTGTAACTTTATTTCAATAACACTTATTCATATTCATAGGGCGTTTAGACCTGAATGCTATGGAGCATTTGGCTTCCTCCACGAGTCAGCGATATCAACACGGTCAGGCAGTCATTTCTCGTCCATTAAGTTTCCGGTGTGAAAGTAATATATAGTCCGTAAGTAGATATAAGTTCAATGGTAATGGCTTTGGGGGGGGTGTGTGGTGGTGTCAGGATGAGTTCAGCTGTGCGCTTATCCGGCCGCGTGACCCTGATACGCAGACGCTCCTAACATGGCCTCTTTTGAGGCTGGGGCGGATTGGGAAAGTCAGGGGTTTTTTTTTTGTTCAACCCTACTCTTATTCCGACACTGACTGCGCTGTACATGTACATTTGTTACTCTCTGTACACGGGACCGACGGCTTAAACGTCCCCCCCCCCCTCCGAAGGCCGGGATGCTTTCATGATCCATTTGCCCATTCCAAGTGACCATGGAGGAGAGCGGTAATTCTGTATTTAATCACTAGCTGGTAATACAGATCAAATCCAGAATTGGTAGTTCCGCGAATAACTCCCAGCAAGTGCCACGACCCCCCGGGATTCGAACCCCTGAGAATTTAAGGTAAATTTGCGCCAGAGGCAAGCATCCTAACCGCTAGCCACGCTCTCCGAATTTGTCACCATTGTTCCCGGACTAATGAGTACGCCGGACAAATGTTTACCTTCACAACCGGTGTAGAATTTTTATAGGTCTCCGGACGCTTCCACCCACCACGGTAAGGAAAGGCACTTGATTCATTGACTCTTCATCACCATATTATTTGTCCCCGTCTAGGAGTCCCGGATTATATCTTCTTTCTTTTACATCAGTTGTAAAAGGTCCTTGCTCCACAGACAACAACGGAATAAAGCGTGAAACTAAGTGGGCCTGAAGATTCAACTGACCTTATATTCTTCCCGTTGTACCGGTGGAGTATATCCAATGAGACCTATCTCCTGCCACAGCGTTAAAAGCCAGTAACTTCCTAATCAGCCTCACGATTTAAATAATTGCTTTGGGGCACTGAATCCGCAGTATGTCACTGACCGGAAAGGTAAATGGCACTATATATCCTTGTTCATAATCGTACATTTTATTGGAACGGGCCAAGTGGAGATGAATTTTTTTCTACTTACAACATTACTAACCATCCGATTTAAACTGTGTTAAAGAAAATAACCAAACACCTGTCCTATGTACATAGAACAACCCATTGAATACACCACTCAAGACTGTAGCCGTCTATTTTGTAAGAGTCCATTAAACTGCCTGTGTTATTTAACTGGGATGTGGAGTAGTCTATTTGCATGATTCCTATGTCATAGCACATTAGATGAGGTAGATGTGACAAAAAAATCGCGAACATATATTAACTTCTGTACAAATGCCTGCAGGGTTTGTGTTTTATTGGTATGAGTCCCACATTCTTCCACTTTGTGTGAAATCTATGTTTTTTAAAAAACCACAATGTTAAAGTTTTCTATCACTGTTGTCATCATTGGCTTTATTATTTACTTTTAAAATGCCAAAATCATACGTTTTTTAACTGGAAGCTGGGACTCATAGCATTTGACAATGACATTTTTGTACAGTTAGTTCCATTGTGAGTGCCCAACTTTTTGAAGTCTTTTAACAGTGTGGCGAACTTGGTTAGTCCACTCTCTTCTCTTTCTTTCTCTTCTTCTGCATTGTGGCATTCAATCGACCTCGATGAAGCATCCCCACAAGTTTCCTTGTCCGAAATGTCCATTCTTTCCACCTTTGCATAATTATTGGCATCACAAGGCTTGGCACAAGCACACTTCACACCAAATGAATTACTGCCAAATCCGGCGAGGAGGCAAAGATGGTCATCACAGGGCTTGATTTCCTATTCACCATAGCCTACCCGTATTAATTGGACTTTGGTTGGTAACTTCGGAATTAGGTACAACTCTCATTGTACCAAACATTGAGTGGTAGGTGGGGCCCGCATGATATAGCTGTTAAAAGTGCAGAGCTATTCATAGGCCGACCGACACTCTGATTGTGCCTGTTTATTGCCTTGTGAAATTGAATCGAGAATTGAATTAGGTCATGTGGTCTCACCATCATCCAAGAAGCAACACACAAAGCTCATTCGCCATATCTAAAATGCTACAAATAATTTGATGCCACAATCTGGTATTTAGAATTTATTCACACATACACACGTCCTTTCTACTAGCCATTTTGCGCTACCCAAACCTCTGTATAGATCCATTTTGTGTCGCAGGGAGTATATAAGAAGACCATATGCCCCTATTTTACAATGCTCTGGATGCCAGAAGGTGCATTTCCTTCCGCTTTTCCCTGACACATGGACAGATGTCACTGGGAGATTGCTGGCAAAGAAACTGAGTTTTTGAAGGACTTGAAAGAATTTGGCTCAGACTGAATGACAATATTATGCCCTTTCATCACTGCTCTGAGTGGCAGAAACATCATATGAATCATCTATTAGCTGCCAATCAAAACATTGTGTGTCAGTTTGTATTTAAATCCTCGTACAACATTAACAATGGTAGCCAATGTATGACATTTGTATCTGTTTTGGAAGCTGGGGAGACCTATTTCTTTATATGAGGATTTGTTTTGGTTGCGCCAATTAACACAAGGCAAGAAACAGGCACAATTGAATGGTTTGCCTCCTACCAGAGCAGCTCTTTTACTAGCTACCATGAGATACCACTATGGCGACGATTAGGTCCAATGAAAATATCAAAATCCAGGTTGCGTCGACCAATTACTACGATGGGATTTCGTGGATGACAAATTCAGCCAGTGATGACATTTGCCTCCTTTTCCAGCTTTTGCAATAATTACATTTGGGGTTAAATGTTGTGCCAAGTCCTGATGTGCCAACAATTATGCAATGCATAATGTCTGAACTGTACAGAACTTACTTTAACTGGGTGTTCCATCGATGTCCATAATTCAAGAAATTGGGAACCTAGTCCCATGGTCCCCCCCCGGGCCATCCTGGCAGATGAGGACGACACAGACCCGTGATTTAGAACCTTAACATTGTTATGATTGTGATAAACAACGAATCTACAACGACGTGGATTGATGGTGTTTTTTGTGGGCTTGCTCATTATGATCCATATTGTGGGGCTCATACAATGAAAACAACTCAAAGTGCACTTTTAAAAAAGTTAAAATCATGCTCACTTTGCTGTTTTGTGGCACATTCTGCCTATCTGGTCTGTTTATAGGACTCTCGCAAGTGAATTATAATAGTGAGCTTTTTTTCTTGATTTGTGGGATGATACCATTCACAACTACACAATGCAGTTTTAAAGGAGCTCATACCAAATAGAGTACTTCCACATCCAGCTCTAATAACAACACTCACGGACTAACCCTACAGGAGCTTTTAATGTACTCATACAAATAGACTGCTCTAATCCATTCTCCAGTATTGAATTATGGGTTGTTCTTTGTATATTGTGACAGTGTTTTGTTATCTTAAATAGCCCTCGTTTACCATGGGGGTGGGGTGGCAGTGGTACCCCCTACCTTTCCTCCGTGCGTTAACCCGCATAGCTTTCCAATGCTTCCAGTAATTGTTTTCTCATTTTTTTTTTCATAATTTAGAATTTTTTACTCTTAACCAAATAGGACCCATCCCTTTATATACATCTTGACTAGATGAAATCTGGAGACTCTGTCATCCATAACTAATTTATCTGAAACTCAACACTAAAAAATGACTGCTGAAAATGTACCATAAACATGGTATTTGCGGCCATGTTTGAAGAACCAAATGGCTGCACTCTTAATTTCCTCTTCTAATCTAGCTGTTATGTAATAAAATTAATCCTTTCCAGAGAGTTGTGAGTGTTTTAAAATGAAGTGTTGGCACCACAACTAGCTTCCTAACACATTCACAACTCGTGTTACTGATTTGAAAATATACCAAAAATGGCAGCCATTTTTGAAACCAACAGGATTCCACATCCCCTTGACTAATACACGGGTACCACCATATGAGTAAAATTACGGTAAATGTTAATGGAGACTGTGTCAACCATAAATTAAATTTGTATGAAACTCACCACTAAAATTTCTGATGAAAATGTACATAAAATGGTAATGTGGCCATTTTGAAATACAAAATGGCTGCCTCCTTAATGTCCTCCTCAATCTAGCTTTATGCTTTCCAGAGAGTTTGTAGGTGTTTACATGAAGTTTTGGCACCAAACTATCTTCCGGCCCATTCACAACCGAGTTTATGATTTGAAAATATGCAACTGGCGTCCACATTTGAAAATCAAGATGGCTGCGATCTGCCACCTGGGAATTCTCCATCACAACTTTTCTTTTTCTCCTGGGTACCTACTTAAGGTATCTAATAGGTGTGATGCTTTAATCATGAATCCCACGGAGTCCACAGTCCCCTTGACTAATGCTTCTCACGCACGCATACGTATGTTTCATGCATTCTGGTGGCAAAACATGTTTTAAACAAAAGCTACGTCCGCAGCCGTTCTGCGCCGATGGAAGTAGACCCACCCTTAAGCCTTCTGCCAACCTTTTTTTTAAATAACATCTGCGTTGAGTTGGGTCATCTAATATGATCACGATATGCTTGTGATCAGACAGTCTTTGCTCTGGGAGCATGAGGTGGTATTCGCCCAGTTCAGGTCGGCGTCTTAGCATATGTCTTGCATACTGCGCATGGACTTGGCATTTTCTTGCACATCTCCGCTTCACCACTACAAGTAAGATAGTAATTATCAGATTTTGGGTGACCAGAGTGGCAAATCTTCCTCCTAGTGGAGCCATGATGACCAAGAAGCAAGTGACTGTAGACCTATATTCATTTTGGGAAGCCGGGGCTGAAACAGCTGTTCCGGTGCTGGTTGAAAATCAGCTGTTTATAGCTGTAGCCGAGTCTTTTAAGCTCTATCATGATTGTATTAATCTGATATTCAATGCTACCCTTTCGAGAAGATTAGAATGCAGCTTTTGAAAATTTGTGGTTTCGCGATTCCAAATGACTTATTTAAAACATTTCCCTAATTCACCCCACTTGCAAATGGGCACACCCTTTAAGTGATAACAACGCTCTTAACAACACAAAACGCATCGTGAATATATTTTTGCCGGTGTAGAAGTAATTATATTCTGCCGTACTCATAGTCAGTAAGGAATATGGCGCTCGGTTCAGTTGACTCTTCACGCAACATTAGTTTCACGCTTTATTCCTTTATCGTCTATGGAGCCCGACTGTGACTCCTGGCGCCATAATTACTTTCACACTGGTTTATAGTTTGGAATAGACTGTCAAATACTTTCCGACTTCACCACAAACATTTGTCACAAATAATTTGAAAGACAAAGTCAGACTATAAACTGACCCTTAGGCATGTTTTAACACCTTGAACAATTTTTAGATACATTTGATTTATACTTCCATCCTGTTTCAATGGTCGGTTGACAATAAGCCTACATACCCAGAGAATGACCACCAGAAGTGTGATTAAGCGTATATGACGAAAGTGGTGGGCCACCACTCGAACGGACACAATCCAAAGTAAAATTAATAATTTCCATTGCTTTGACCCGCTGGGCCACGAAGGACACTTGTAGCATGAAACGCAAATTGTTGTAAGTGAAATTACATTCATGACAATTACACTGACAAAACTAATGGACACATACTGCTTTCATAATTTGTCATTTTGATAGACATGACTAATTTAAATAACACCTTATAAATTCATAATTGTCACTTAATTTATCATACATCAACGTTAACTAAAAGGTTTTTACAGATATATGGAATGTCTATCTTGATTGGTTACTCAGAGGTTATATCATGCTATCTCTTGTAATGAGCCAATCAGAGATAATGGTAAGAAAGGGGTACTACATAATCTTGTCCACATACTAATCACTGGTGAAAAAGCTACTCAAATCGATGTCTTCTTTTTGAAAATCACCACTTTTATAATAAAATTCCACTGAATTTTGGTATTCTATGGTACTGTTAGACTATGCATATTATGTTTGCTAAATCAAAATGAAAAACCTCATTCATCTCAAACTTTGGAATTGGGCATTTTAGGCGACTATCTTTGATTCCAGTGACTAATTTTAATGCACATACAATTGAGTCTGCCTTTAAGCAATTAAAGGAGAAGAAAGGACAATATTTCACTGTTATAATGAGCCATTACAACAGATTTAAAAAAAATACTGACAAGTAAAATTGCGTCATCCCCCTGGAAAGATGGCAGTCTGGAACATAACCTCAGATGACCTTGGACTGGTCATGACCTTTGACATCATCCACATAAGAAGAAACCCCTACTTCACCTTAACCCCAAATCTGGTTTAAATTGGACAAACTTTTCGAAGGAGATGTGAAAAATGAAAACCTAACCAAACTGGAATGAACACACCATAAAACAGACCTTGGATGACCTATGACCTTAGTCTATGACCTTTGACATCATCCACATAAGAAGAAACCCCTACTTCACCTTAACCCCAAATCTGGTTTAAATTGGACAAACTTTTCGAAGGAGACATGAAAAACGTTACGGACATGCATGTCATCGCAAAATCCCCCTCTGCTTTTTAAGCCAAGGGGGATAATGAACTCCCCTATACTTTTCAAATAATAATAATAATAATAATAATAATAGCTAGTTCTTATAAGGCGCAAAATCTTCAAAAGAAACCCTCAGAGCGCCATAACAGTCAACACAAAAAAAATCAACAAAACAAGCTATGAGCTATGAAAAGATTGACGAAAAAGGTGAGTTTTAAGCTGACGTTTGAAGTCTTGGAATTTGGGGATACTACGAATGCTGTTTGGAAGTGAATTCCAAACAGCGACGCAGCGAAATGAAATGAGCGTTCACAGCTGATTTAAGGTTGACCCGTGGAAGTTTCAATAACTTTTCAGATGATGAGCGGAGTGAACGTGATGGTTGGTAAGTGGAAAGCACAGATGACAAATATAACGGCAAGGTACCTTCGAAGATGCTTGAAGGCAAAAACGGCCAGTTTGAATTTATGCGAAATTCCACGGGTAGCCAGGTGTGAAGCTCACCAAGCCAAGGTGTATAGGTCATGTTTAGTTTCTTGAGAATTAGGCGAGCAGCACAATGTTGGATACGTTGTAAACGGGGTAGTTGTCGGAGTTGATACCAGAATAAAATGGAATTACAAAAATCAAGGCGTGAGATGATGATCGAATTAACCAGAATCGAGGTTGCTTTTTCAGATAGGTAAGGTCTAATACATCCAATCTGTCTTAAAGATAAATATGCAGAACGGCAGATGTCACTAATATGTTCAGACATGGATAAGGATTGATCAAGTCGAACACCGAGTACTTGACAGGTAATTTTGAAAAATGATGTCACAGTCCTCCAAACCGTTTTTTAGTATATAGTTTATAGTATTACTTCTCAATCTGGTAATACGAAGACGCCGTACCAACGGTCATCACCTCCGTCTTGTCAGTATTAAGCATAAAGATTGTTACTGTCAATCCAAGCAAAATGGCACTAATACAATCTTGAATAGCTGCCTTAGTTGACAAAAAATTCCTCAGGGCGGGCCCCAAAAAGGAATGAAATTTTTTGAAATATGAGTATAATCGGCGTACTTGTGATACGAACAATTGTACTGATTGATAACATCAGAGAGCGATTGTATATATAACAAAATTAAAACGGCAGGGGGATAATGAACTCTCAGGTTTGTTTTACCCAATTGGATTTTGTAATACCTTTTGCTATAATTTTGTACTGTTTGTATCAAATACTGAAGCACACACAAACAAACTAGTTCAAATATAAATCTCCACATTGCAGCTCATAAACTTGACCATATTCTGGACTTCTGGGTTTTTCTCTTATCATAATCCATTAAAGGTGCTTGTTCCGATCTTGTCTATCATGTTCTTTACTTGAATATGGAAGCCTGACACTAGTATAAACTGACCACCAATTACCGTGGCAAACAAACTTGTGGTTTCGATGCCAGACGCGATAATGCATAGTGCAACGCCCTATTCACTCCCAGGCCCGTAGCCAGATTTTTTCCGGGGGGTGCAGATTTTTCCAAAACTGGACCTTTTTCCCAAATGTGGACCTTTCACAATAGAAGGGGTGTACATTTGGCAAAAGTGTACCTTTTTGCCCAAATATTGCCCTTTTTTGACCAAAAAAAGCCTAAAACCCCTATTTTTCTAGGAGCGCTTTCCTCGCACACATTAATTTTGCTGGACTTTTGGAATTTTGGAGATTTGGGTGGGTACATCCCACCCCGCACCCCCTGGCTACGGCCCTGTTCACTCCTGTGCTAATTTTGATGGTTAACCATTAAAATGGCAGTTTTTGTCAGTATCTTGGGAAAGAAAAGGATTTGAAAGTGAAAAGTACGGCATTCATCTGATATCCAAATTGATACTGAAATTGAATTGACGTCAGGAAGGGCATCCGGTCAATTATCTTTTGCTCCAATAAATCCTCACTTGTATTCAGTGGCGTAACAGGCGGGGGGGGGTGGGGGGCAGGGGGCAGGTGCCCCCCTGACGACTTTGGCCGGGAAAAAATTTGCAAAAATCATGCTAAATCCGCCATTTTTTAGCCCTCTGACTGGAAAAAATTGGCCTTTTGACCCCCCTGAGAGGGAAAATTTCCCAAGAATGGGAAATTTGCCCCCTCAGAGCGGGCAGACCTGATACGCCACTGCTTGTATTGCTGAGTGTGAGGTGTCTGGCCGCCTAGTTCTCTTTTAGCGGGACAAAACCAGATTTATACTTTGGTTTAACATAAAAAAAAAAAAAAATGGGAAAAATAAAAAAGTAAAAAACAGAAAAAAATGCACCTTTAAAGGTGTATCATGTCGGCATCTCTGTAACATCCTCATCATCTTCTGCTTGTCTTTGAGCCATTGCATTTTCCATATACTTCTCCTGAACAGAGGCTGATGTGGATATGTGGTTAAGGAATCAAAGGAGAAGAAAAGATACTATTTTCACTCATATTATCAGAGGCGTAGCCAGGGAGGGGGCTCAGGGGCGCTAGCCCCCCCCGTCAAATTTGACAAAATCGTGTAAAGCAGGCATGAATTTGGACAAATTGCCAGCTAAGCCTCACGGCAAATTACAATCCTGGCTACGCCCCTGATTATAATCATTAAACTTGAAAGATCCTTGTTGCTGTTAAAATAGCAAATTCTGCAAAAGGTTAATTATTGATGGAACAAGAAAGGGCTTAAGTGATATTGTGCTGTTACAGAAACAGGAACAGAAAATCAAGGGAGTACATGAGAGAGAAAGGCCAAGTAGGAATTTAATACTTTTCCCTACAAAATATGGGTTTTTTTGACAAACTGTATAATCCAATAAATAACCTGGTCCACTTAAGGAGTGGTATTTTCTTCAGAAAGGGATCCCAAATATTTGGGGTCATGATTTTTTGGACAAACTAAAAAATAAGGGTGTAATTAAAAACAACATAAGGACACAAAGTTAAAAAATTTTTTAAACTCGGGGCCAGATTTTCACTTTCCAGGGCCCTGGGCCAGGCTAAAATTCAGGGTGGGCCCAGATTGATTTGAAACTGCCATATCCCCTGACATGGACAAAGTTTTGCAATCACCCCCTCCCCCAATGTGGACAAACCTCTAAAAACGTACCTTTATAAAATGTGAAACAAGTCGCAGGAACGAACTCCCCTTTTTGTAATAAAGGTTGTTGTGAATACAGTAATCACATAAGAAATTATATTAGTTATATTTCTGTGTAATTTTTCTCTTGTTCTATAGTTGGATTAGTTGTTAAATACTTAGAGATCAAAATAAAGACATACACTAGTCATCAATTGACAAACAAATGAAAATAAAACTAGAATTGGGTTCTCGGCTTTCGCGCTCGCTAGATTCAAGAATAAAAGCTGTGGCTGCCCATGACCTTGACCCCTGGAAAAGGGACCTTTGATTCATCAACATTATTGAGGGATCGCATGGTGCACCTATGACAAAGTTTGGTTTTCCAATTGAACTTCAAGTTTTCAATTTAGATCAATTTTACATTTTTAGCCCATTTTTCAACTTGACCCACGGACCTTTGACCTTTGACCTTTCAACATGACCTTTGACCTTTCAACATGACCTTTGACCTTTCAACATGACCTTTGACCTTTCAACATGACCTTTGAACTTCAATCAACATATGAGGATTCTCCCCCATTGTGCACCTATACCAGAAGTTTGGTTCCAATTGAAGTTAAACTTTCAATTGAGGGTCCCAATTTAAAAAAAAAACTTTACAATTTTTGACACACACATCCACACAAACACACCATACCACATACATACACGACGCACACGGGATTGCTAAGTGGTCCGCCAGCTATAGCTGGCGGCCCACAAAAATGGTAATTAAGTATTGTAAGCAAATGTAGCCCACTAAGACACCAGGGATGTGGACTGTGGACAAAAAAAATGGCAAGGGGGCCCATTAGCCTTTCAAGAAGGCTTCATCAGGCAATTGCTTGATAGCCGGGCCACATGAACAAGGGATTGTAATTTGTATAGACCCGTCCCTATGCCCCCCCTATTCACATTATCATAACCATACGTGCTTCTTTTTCACAGTAAAATGCATACTCAGGCTCGCCCTTACGTATCCTAATATTTTATCTTTTCTATATTTTCCATTTCTTCTTGGGTCTCCTTTAAAGTTCCTAGGCTCATGGACTTTGTCCACCATGCCACCTGCTAGCTACACCCTTTAAATATTGACACTGTTACGGTCAACTTGGAGCAAGCAACTAGGTGTCACTATACTCTGCTAATAACTTGGAGCAGTGTAAGAAACTCTCCTTGGAGGAAATGATGTTGTGATACTCTGCCTCATATTCTCTCACCAGGGCTTATATATCCTCTCAAACAATTCTAGAAGGATCTAGTCCTCTCTATATGAGTCATGTACTAAATCTAGCCCATACATCATAAGTCCATCACCCTCATGCACACGGCATATCTGCCTGTAGATACAGTAGGGCGCCGCCTATATCAGTTCATGTCCATCACCTATGAGCACAACAGTTCAATGCAGCAGGGCGCCATCTATCCTTCATCCAGAATTTTCCCTTGCCTTCTAATGAAATCAATTAAGGTTCTAGACGCTTCTCGGTTTTCTGTGCTCTTCTCTATTTTGTTTTGCACACACCAGCTATGCACACAAACCAGGTATATCCCATATGTATTACTTAGGACTCTAATTTACAATATTTTATTGTGCTAATTATGACTTCATCCTACTCAAAGTGAAAGAAAGCTGCTAATTCTTGGGGGCTGTAACAACACTTTGAGTTGTAATCGGACTTCTTTTCCCATGCAATTTTATACCATGGTTTTGGAAGGGGGAGTTGCTAAGACTGTTGGTACAATTATGCAATCCTTGGTCATTTAAAAAAAATACATTCGAGATCATCAAGAGCTAAAAGGTTCCAGCCAAATATTGTGGTGGATTTCTATTTAAAAAATATAGCACTTCCCGAAACACACGTGTTGTCTGCCTTTGAGGTTGCAAATGAGGACATTAACATGAAACATTGGAACTCTGGACCACTTTCACATGTTCCCCTGATACACATGATTATTTTCACCAGGGTTCACAACATGTTCAATCATTGAAAGCATGAAGTTAAAGAGACATGAGGAGATTTCCAGCAAGAAGCCCCACCATTTTTCTCGAAACCCGTTTTTTTACATATTTGGAATGCTTACCAATGTATTAGATCACAACTGAAGTGAATAAGCCGAAGACGCCGTCTTTATGTAATAAGATGATGATTTAGTAGTTTCTGTCTGCAGTACAGAAAGTCAAAGCATGGTTTTCTATGGGGAACGATTACGATAGCAGGCAAGTTCAAAACAAGGTTTGCGGTTTTCTTTTGCAACTGTTTTTCCAATAAACCTTCGTTCTCGGTAGGTGGTCTTCAAACGATCCAGTGAAATTTTACAGAAATTCGTATCCTAAAAAAATCTTCTCCTGTCACTTTAATCGGCCATACATACAAGAGTAGCGAGTCCAGTAAAGAGAACCCGTTAAACCAATGATATTATACAATACTCTATAAAATAATTATTGACCACATATTGAGTGGTTTCATCGCAAAACGGAATTACATTAACCATAACAATAAATTAAAACAATCTAGTTTGACCATGCGCTATTTAAAAATCGCGCTAGTGTATAACGTGTTATGCGATACCGCCGGCACGTTACACATTATGAAAGCGCCATATGTGAAGATGACGCTAAGGTGCCCGTCTCGTTATCGCATAAATTGGATACATATCCCATATGCACTAGCGTGAATTTCAAATAGTGGCATGGTCATAACAAAAGGTTTAATTCATTGTATGGTAGTATAGTTTCGTTTTTTCATGAAACCACTCGATTTGTGTTCAATAATTATTTTATAGCATATATTATATAAGTTATTCTTAGTATAAGTTCTCCTTTAAGATAAGGGTTAACATTTTATCACACACAGACAGTCACTACACACAATTACTAGGGGTGGGCATATGACCACTTTTTTTCAAAACGAGTAGATTCTTTGGCCATTTTGGCTGCCAAAAATGAATCTGATAAGCATTTTCATATTAAATGAATTTTGATGGTGGTTCCATGGATTTTAAATTTTGCATGTAAAGTCAATGGGGAATTTTTGCAATTTTAGACATTACTTCAAAAAACAATGTTATTCTCAATCTATTTTGTCAGAAACTCACACACAGATGCCTTTGTATATTCTATAAATATTGGCAAAGGAAAAATATAATAATATTTTTCTGAATTGTGAAGGGATTCAATTTTAATGAAAATGTATTATTGGGTGCAAAGCCATGAATATAATAGCCATTGAGCCAGTAGACTTACAAAAGGACATTGCACCACTGGCTGGCATGCTTCAGTAAACTCTTTTGTATAACATAAAATCAATTATACTTGTATTGAGCCTTTCACAACAATGATGTTTCTCATGTTCTTTGGTAAGTCTACTGATTGAAAGGCTATTCTATTTACTGCTTTGCACCCTACAATACCATTTTTGTAAAATTGAAGCCTGTTGCAATTCAACACAATATTATTATAGTTTTTCTTTGCAAATATTTATAGAATATACAGAAGCATCTGTGTGTGAGTTTCTGACAAAATAGGTTGAAAAGAACATTGCTTTTTGAAGTTATGTCTAAAATTGCCAAAATTCTCCATTGACTTTACATGCAAAATTTAAAATCCACGGAACCACCACCAAAATTCATTTGGTATGAAAATGCTTGTTAGAATCGTTTTCAGCAGCCAAAATGGCCATAGAATCCACTCATTTAAATAACGATTTGAAGAAAAAGTGTTTATTTGCCCACTCCTACAATTACTACCAAAGTAATCCAATATGCCAACCAGCATACAGAAGACAAAATGATTTCTGTTACTGTACAAATTTGCTGTGTATCATTACCAATGAAAATGGAAAGTCTGTAAAAGAATACACTCCACTGCAAATTCAAAGTTAATTTCACAAAGGATATTTGAAGTATTCAAAGTCAGCTCCCACTGCACAAGACATAAGTGCATTTAAATTTCTCTCCTCGAGGTCACCGAACACGTAACCATTGGCTTTGTCAACCAGTTTCATCACACCAATAATACTCTCTTTATCCTGTCAAAAAATCAAAACAGTAAGCTGTTTTAAAATATTTTAAAATCTGTGCAAGTGACAAAAGGCAGTCATTTCAACATTAGATCCTTTTCTAAGCTACACCAGTGCATTCTATCAGTAACTAGTACCATACCAAAATACTTATGTGTGGTGTGGCAAATGATAAAAGGGGAAAAAGTTGGGATTACTGATAAGGCTATCAAAAATACTACCCTGCCACAACTTCTTTTTTGCATGCCCTGCCACAACCGCTTTTTGCATACCCTGCCACAATGCGAGGGTTGACAATCAGAAGGACGTAACTCAGCACTGAAAGACATATTAAAGAATTTCTTTAATTCTACTAATACTACTTTGAGAAATGTGATGTTTAATATTTTCTACTAAGCAAATCTATTCATTACTCAAAATGTAAACATCTCATAAAGCTCGTATATGGGACTGTAAGCAAACATTATATAAACTTTAGTAATGAGCTATTAGTATTATGAACAGCTGAATTAAAGAAATTCTTTAATATTTCTTTCAGTGTTGAGTTGCATCCTTTGTTTGTCAACCCTCGAATTGCTCTTTGCATACCCTGCCAAAACTTTTTTTTTCATACCCTGTAACTGCTTTTTTACATACCCTGCCACAATTTTTTTGTGAACCCTTCCACAACTGCTTCTTGGCATACCTTGCCACAACCACTTTTTGCGTATCCTGCCACAATTGCTTTTTTGCATACCCTGCTACAACTGTTTTTGTTGCATACCCTGCAACTGCCTACCCTGCCACAACTGCTTTTTGAGTACCTTGCCACAACTTTTTTTTTCACGTACCCTGCCACAACTGCTTTTTGCGCACCCTGCCACAACTGTTTTTTTGCATACCTTGCTACAACTGATTTGCAAAATTTGGGGATTTTTTTCAACACTACAGACCACTTTAGATGTGATCAGTATCATCCAAAGCATGTCCCACACAATTCCTATATGACATGTTAGGTAAACCAGTTAAAAAATTTTCCTAGTACTTAGTCAAATTTTGTACTTTTTTTTCATGGTGGGTCAGTGTGCATCATAAATGTTGAGGTTTAGGGGACCAAATCTTTAATAACCAGTTAATAATACCCAGTATTTATATCTATATTATAATAGGCCACATTTATCTGTCTATTTTCTCAGTGGCTGGGGGGTCGTAAGGTCACAAAACTTGGTGGGTGGGTGCAGCTTGGGCCGGGCCAGATCAAGTTCAATTTGTTAGCGGATACGTGCCCCACAAGCAAAAACAAGTAGTGCTTTAAAAAAGCCAGGTGATCACGAAACCGTGGACCACCTAGTAGCAATTAATCCCCCGTAAACAAGCTCAAAGTGCTGTTATTATTATTACGCCGCCTTCAAGAAATCGTCACAATCATTTCGCTTCATCTATTTTGCTGCTCAAAGACATACTTACAAGTGCACAAGCCTATCAGCACTTATATTATAATATTCCCCTTAACAGCTCACCCAATTTCACTTGGGTCAACGAGGAAATTTCGATTGAACATAAACATGTTGACTACAGTGGGGCTCCAACTTACGATTTTAACAGTCTAATGATCACAAGTTCTGCGCTTTTCTACTGGACCACACATGCTTTAGAGGGTAGCCCCTATGCCCCTATAACTATGGGAATTGGTACTCAGGAGGTAGGGTTTTCTGAATTTCAAACTTTTAATCAGAGATAATGTACCTTACTAATTGTGCATTATGGCATCAATAAAAAAAAAGTTTTTTTTGCCCATCTGGACCAATATAATGGGGATCGTATCCTCTCTGAAAGAATCAATATTTCTAAAGAAATTTCAAATTGAATCTTGGAAAAATGGTTACTGAGTGAAACTTGTCCACCATTTTCAGAATGGACATGTGACCAACTAAAACTTTATTACACAATTTGATTTATACTAACCTGAATAGCAAGTGTTGCAAATGACACCAGACTATAGTCCTGTATCACGCCTACTAATGCCTCATTCAATTTCTTGAACTTCTTGAGGAATGGATCCTCCTCTAAGTGCTGTAACAGGTAGTTCAGATCAAGTACCTCAGTGAAGTAGTCTAAGTTAAAAGCTGTTAATAAAGGGATAGAAAGGTGGGATTAATCTTATTCAAGACAAAGAAAAAAAGACAATGGTTTTTGGTGTAAAGTTGGTAAATAAAATATGACTTGGACATCTATAAACAAGAAGAGGTTTGTGTGGAATCCATGGTGCTATTATTAGTTATCCCATGCTTGTTCGCACAATACAAAAAAATACCTACATGTACGGATGGGTGCCATATCACATGAGGCCATAGGCTTAGGTGTAGTCAAGCGCGGATCTAGGGAGGGGGCGCGCGCCTCCTGGTAATTCTGCAAAATCTTGCAAAATCAGCCCATTTTGGACAAGTTTAGCCTTTCAGCCCCCCGGTAATTTTGACGTTTATCAAAATCCTGGATCCGCCCCTGGTAGTAGCTGACAAGACTTCCCACTGTTATGTAAGGTATAGTACGTGGCATGAAAACGAGGATAACAAAACCAAAATACAATGAGAAGATGTGCTTGCTTGTACTAGTATAAAGCTCAACCTCAAGCTCTGCCTTGATTATGGGAAGGCAAAGGGCACCACAGTGAGGGTGTGGATCATGGCCTATTCAGACACACTGTTACTCATAAAAGTGTGAACTCTTTGGCCACATTTTTAGCAGATGGGAACATTCACATGAGACAAATTATGTCAGGGGCGGATCCAGGATTTGAAAAAGGCTAAACTTGTCCAAAACGGGCTGATTTTGCAAGATTTTGCAGAATTACCGGGAGGCGTGCGCCCCCTCCCTGGATCCGCGCCTGTATGTACACTCACCTAATTTTCCATAGGACTCAATAAGATCTACTTTAGACAAAACATTGATATGAGGTAGTTCCATCTGTAGCATGGTAGACAGGGATGTAAGAAGAACAGCTATAAACTTGGATGGCTCACTGCAGTAATGTGAGTCTACTAGGTGAACAGCTACTAACTGAAATAAACAAAGAGTGGATAAACTCAAATATGATAAAAGAATGTACATGTATAGTAGTATGAGCAGTCATGGTACTTTTGAATATCATTAACTGTGGTCACTCTTTGTATGATTTTGCCAAGTATGGCCAATTGGCCATCAGATTTATGTAATCAACAAATTGGGACTTTTGGCAAATGTGCCTTTTAAGCAAATATTGTGCTCCGAAATGTAGAAATCCAATTATGGGAAGAAGCCAATTACGAAACAAGGTGGTTTTCGAACCACAAGTCTTTACCCTCATCACAATCGGAAAATGTGCAACATTTGCACAATGGGGTCAAAGGTCTCATAGGGTCAATGGATGTCAACCTCTGAACACTCCCAAGAGTCATATGCAAGTGAATTTTCTGACAAAATTTGGCTGCAATCATATTGATCATATGACTAAAACAAAAAAGTTAAGGAACTTGGGGTCAAATGTCACATAATGTCATGAGGGGTCAACCTGTGTTAATCACACATGGGTCTTGGTCTTGTTCTTTTGAGCAAGTTTGATGATCATAACACCTAATATGACAAAGAAATGGTAACAATTTATTATATATTTTTAAGGGGTCACTTGAGGTCAAGTTGACTGCTGAATGCTGAACACCCATGAGTCTTTTGGCCAGTGGTTCTTATGTGGCAGCAAAACAGCCCAGTTTTTAATCTGCAAAATGGATCAAAGGTCACAACACAAAGTAATGAGAGGGCCAAAATCTGCATCTCCATGGGTCACATTTTTGGTGATTATCATGTTTTCCGGTGTGCAAGTGTTGAAAACATCGGATCTGAAACATGATAAATCATAAAATCGGATGATTTATGCCCAAAATTTATCGGTCTCACTACTCTCACTCACTATGAGTTTTAAAATATTAGGCTCGACTGTGTCTCGCCCAATATTTTTGCAACTCACAGCTCGACCAATAAATTTGTGCTCAATCCATCCAATTTTATATGAAAATTGGTAGGCCTATGGGTTCTATATACTTCCAAACTCTTGGAGGTACATCCCCTGGTCAAACCAAACTTGAGGACCCCTGAGTTCCAACACATACCAATCCCCATGATCTTTCTTAAAGGTGCAATGAGAGATTTCAAGTCATCCATATTTTCTGTGATATGTAGTGATTTCATATAGATTAGACGCTCAATAGATTCCCTACCTTTTATTTGGTTACGGAAATAACTTAAAATGATAAAATGTGATTTGTATATGCTTGTATTTCAATAGAAAACATAGGCTGAATTTTGTTTTTTGCTCATATACGAAATTAGAAATTTCACAATTTTTGTACCAAAGAAACAGTTCTCCGCTTAATCCTTAAAGATGGGGATATTTTTGATATAAAGCTTTACACCATTGCCAAAATCAGAATTTTCACATTTTTTCGGGACACCTGTTATTTGAAATCTCTTGTTGCACCTTTAATAATTTGTTCATAAAATCACAGATTTAGCTTTTACCACTATCATTAAAGTATTGCACTTACCTTGAAGTTCCATTTGGACAACTGAGCCACGATATTTCTGACCGAGTTATGGTGAGTATAAAGTTCCACCTGCCCAGGACAGTCAAATAGCATATAATGGTCCTGATACTTAGCTAGTTGTCCTTGCAACCAATCCAAGTTCTTTTCTAAATACTCCATACAATACACCAGCCCTCCATTAGGACCAAGCTTAAGTTTTTTCCACACATCACTAACGGTGATGAGGTCGAGACATCAACTGATGCATCGTATGGAAGGATGTCATTTGCAGGATCAAGATTGACCACGGCAACTTTGCGTCCGATGTTGGTGAGAAATTCCTGCATACCATTGCAATAGGTGGTTTTACCAGAGCCCGGTGGACCTATTACAACTTGAGGCAAATGCCATTTTGGCAGAGTAGAACTGTGTCGGTGATTACTACATGTATATGGTGCTTGTTTAAAACAGATTTTCAGAGCACACTATGGATATCAAATTTGACAAATAAAAACAAAGAATTATTACCTAAATCAAATAACTTACCAAAGACCTGTAAACAAAATCAATTCACTGAAAATTGTGATGTAATGAAAGGTAATAAAGTAGTCATGATGATCATGACGAGATAGTATTAACTTTTAATCTGGCTGCTGTTCATCATAGACTATCTCGTCATGGCAAGTTGTGTGTAGTGACAGTGCCATTTAAAGAGAAACTGGCATATTTGAAAAATAGTGCGCCCCTCAAGATTTTTCAAAATCGATATTTTTGCATGGTTGTAAAGCTTTTACATACAAAAGCCCTCACCCGAAATAATTTAAAGGTGCAAACGAGAGATTTCACATATCAAGTGTCGCTAAAAAATCAAAAGTACTGATTTTTGCCATGATGTATAGCTTCCATCAAAAATATCCCCATCTAAAAGGATAGATGAGAAAATGTTTCTTGGTACAAAAAATTGTGACATTTCTAATTTCGTATAGGAGCAAATACAATTCAGCTATGTATGATATTGAAATATAAGCAAATCAAAATCACTTTTTTTCCTCGCTTTTTTTAAGACATTTCTGTGGCCAAATACAAGCTAAGAAATCTATTGAGTGTCTAATCTATTGGAATTACTATTATACACAATATTCGGAGTGCCTCAATCTCTCGTTGCACCTTTAAGACCAAATCAGCTTCCTTATGGGTCACTGAACGATTTTGTAATTTAGCGTCGCGACGCGACGTCGAAAATTCAGCAGACACGAAATGGGCGTTTCCATAAGAACAAATAACGCACTCCGTGCATGTTTCTCACACTATGTACACTGTTTGACTGGTCTATAACCTTTGTGGTTTTAATATCATTGTAGTAATCGAGTCAAAAATATTCATGTAATACACATTGTTTGATTCAAGTTATGGAAAACTTAAAATTCCTACAAATTACCTACCTGGATGGCCTTTTATCCTCATATCAATGCCCCTATCTGTTTTTGGGGTATGTTATGTTTTATGTGTAAAATATATCTCTGTTCTCTTCATGGCCTAGAACTAATCATTTGCGGGCAATGAAGAAATTTCATATTTTGTGAAAATGTGCCAGTGGCCCGCTTTTAATAAGACCAAGATCACAGCTTTCTGCACAGCTTTGAACTAGTGCCTTATCTTTATCACCCTGACAAATACTAGCCCTCCAGTCATGCACAAATGAACTCCAGACCAATGTAAAAACAATTTTGTCTGAACTAAAGACACTATCAGTGATTTGAAAAATATTTGAAATTGCAGGAATAGCTTCAAAGTGAAGGAATAATCTGTAGAATTCTCATAATTTCCTCTTTTTCTAGCTGTAGAATTGGACAGAAAAGGAAGAAAACGGCAAGTGTTCCAAGATACGATTCTCCATTCAATTACGTGTTGTAGTAAGAGTCCGAACGGACAGTAATGACTACAATCTCCGATTCTGTCCTTATTAGGTTGCATCTGGTCTTATCATTTGCAGGGTATGTTAGGATACCTGTACTTGTTACATACATGCAAAAATATGATTTTTGATGATTTTTTCGGTTTACTGATTTAGCAAATCACTGATAGTGTCTTTAATTAGTCTCTAAATGAGTCCATGTTTAGCAAATTTACTTACTTTTGGGCTGTAAGACATCGGTAGACAACCTTAAATGTTTTAAGTAGTTTTCAGGAAGAAATGTAAACTTAAAAGAGCAAACTTGATGCACTTTTCAGAGGACGACAATTTCACTTCACAGACTAAGTCCAAACTGGAAATCCAAGTGACATGAGACAGGTGAAAGGTCATACATGTGCAACCCAATTTTGTAAACATTTAAAAAGCCCATGATATACTTCCAGGTGCAGCGAGCGATTTCTGCTCATGAGCATACCTAACAGTTGATCTTGGGTCAAAGTTCGGTATTGCGCATGCCAATCGCTCGCTTCGACTGAATGTAATAGGCTTCAGGAGGGTGAAATTGTGTAAACTGCCCATACACGTTTTGTAGTGATAGCGCCGCACCGGACGCGAGTCCTAACTCGTGGAGTATGACGTATTGACATAGCGTGAATAACACTGCGCCACGTACGACCGCGATCATGAGCTACTGATTTTGTACAGTATGCCTCTACTCTCTTGTTCGTCAGTCTTAGGGTCCCTGCTTCAACTGACCTTACTGCGGTCCGTTAAGTACGTATACAGGTTTCTAAAATTGAAAAAAAAAAAGTAGGCGTAAATTGAAATCAGCGTTTGAAAATTCTCAAGACTGGAATAATACCGAAAGACATCGTGGGAAAAAGGGATGCGGCCCGTAGCGATTGCGTGTTCACTTTTCCGTGTCTGCGAACACCAAAGTACCCGACAAAAACGTTAAATTTTCTTGCTAGTTTCTATAGGTTCAGACCCAATTGCAATACATATTCAAAACAAAACATAGTAACGGACCCTTTGATGCAAAAATCTCTATAGAACCCTTTCGTTTTCCGGAGATATTTGAAATAGTTTCATTTGACGGAGAAACTGCAACTTGAAAATTAAGTTGAATTTCTCCGCATAATCATCGAGAATCGGGAAAAACAAATGTATGCAATACTTGACGGCATTTGTCAAGATCATGTAAGTAACCAAGTCAATATAGGTAATGTTTTAATATCTGTGAAGTCACAATCGCGTGTATTTGAGTGTTCGTACCATGAGTACACTAGGTATTTGTTATTTTCCACGCTGGCCTGATACCCTTTGGTTCATTGTCGTAACGAGAGGTCCAGTCCATGTTAACGTCAGCCAAAGGTGTTTAGATGAATCCGCGACACAAAAAAAAAAAAATCTTTCATTTTGATGCAGTAAGCATTTATGTAGCAGTATTAATCGTGCTATAAGGATCCCGTGACAGTGTATATAACAAAAATTCTGGATTTTACACAAAGTTGTGATTTTTTATATGGACTGGAAGGGCATCCAATAAATTATCTGCACACAGCAGTATTTGCTTAGTGTGAGGTGAATCCGGCCATGCCCGTTAGCGTGGACAAACCGGATTTAACACTTTGGTTTAACTAAACTAAATCTGGAGGACTTGAATTTGAGTATTACAGTGACTATGGACAAAAATCATTATGTATATGGCAAACAACAACGATTTCTTTGAAAATTGAGAAAACACTAGCAAAAACAAAAACAAAAGGGGGAGGGGGGTAGGACACATCTGCTCGATTTTGGGCTTGGGGATTTCAAAAACCGCTAATTTGTGGAACGCTACTTGCATTAACTATGGCAGTGTCAGTCCCAGAGACATTAAAAAACCATCTCTAAACCTTTGTTCAAAAGACTTAGTAATATCATGATAACTTAAGAACAAAAATTTGACTTCAATCCGTCGGTTGTTGATTAACACTCTCCGCTGCCAAATAGTGTAATTTCCATAAGTGTCAATTTAGATTTAATATTCGTGACCAGGCCCTAGTCTTGTAGTCAAGTCTTGTGTAACCGTTCGATATGCGTAGAGGCGGCCTCCTACCGTTAAGTTCTTTGAAACAGCCAGCACCCGGAAGTTGATGGCCGTTTGGATTTGCTGTTGGCTGTTAGGGGGGGGAGAAGGGGAAAGGGAGAGAAGGAAAGTAGTGGGACGATTATGGAAGGGAAAGAAGTAAGAAAAGGAGAATACCAAGGAGTAGAGTAGGCTTGATAAGGAAAAGGAGAAGAGAGGGGGAAGAGAATGAGGATGGTGATGAGGAAGAAATAGTCAGAGGGAAAACGTAGGGAAGGGAAGGAAACGGGATTTTCCTTTCCTACCGCCCCTGCTAAGTCCCGGCCCTGTGCATTGCGTCTCAATACTACATATCGTATGACTATGTTATATCTGTAGAGGATGTGGCGGCAGAATACTGAATTCATGCCTCACCATAAAAAAGAAGGCCACAATTGCGAGGATACAACTACAACAATGGCGGCAATGTCCTCAATAGCCCCGTATCATAAACTGCAATGAAAAAGCCCGCCTAAAAAAAAGATGGAACAATATCATTCTTTAAATGTATTGGTGATATTGGCAATTTCACATTATATCTATAATGTATGTTTTTCAGGTTTTTTTTTTTTTTTTTTTATCCTAATAATTGACTTGTAATTTTATGATATATTTTTTTTCTTGATGATGCAATAAATGGTAAAAGAGGCCTTATGGCCTCTACGAAAAAGAAAAAAGAAGAAAAAAGTCCCCCTAGCTTGGTAAAAAATATACATCGCAGATGATTAAGAAGCGGCACTCATACGGTCGCGCTGTGCAGGCTCCGGCTTTGCCGCGGTTGAAAGGGGCGAAAGTTTACCCTCCGTCCAGACGCACTCCCCCGGCCGCAACCTCCCAGTGGGGCGGTGCTACCCTGATGATTAAAATTAATAAATACAAAATAATAAGCATAACTATAATTTGAACTATGTAACAACAACATAATAATAATGGCAAAAAGTATTATAATGCCCTTTTATTCTGTTAAAATAAAATTCATAAAGTACTCTAATAAGATATAAATACAATTTGTTACACAAATTTAACAATTAACTATAAACAAAATAAAATAATTAGGACAAATTTATATCATGTTTTTATTCCTAAAATGAAAAATACTCTTAAATAAAAAGTGCCAACGTCTTTACACAAATTTAAACATTGAACTATATAAACATAAAATAATGGAAAATATAAATATAAGGTCGCATTTCAAAGTTGTGTCCTAAAACTATTACATGGTAGAAAATAACAAAGATTGTGGCCTTTTTTCATTCAACAAGTTTACCTTTAACAAAATACATTCTATACCTTAAAATCTACATTTTTGGAAACTTATATTACCTGTTGGCGCCAAAACAGCTAAGCACAACGCTTGTTATACAGGGTTGGGTCAGAATATATCAGGTGAAACAAACAAAAAAGTTAGCATTTTTCTTGTCGATGGTGAACTGTGTGGTTTGCCCTTTCTGATGAAATCAAAAAAAATGTAGAATCAAAATTAAATATGGATCAGAAAGGTATACATTTATGGCACCTTCAAACAATCAAGGAAGAACGATTTCACAAACCACCCGTGTGTTAAATCTCAACACAGGTTTGTCAATATGCTTATTTTTAAGTGGGAAATACCCTGTATAAAGTATTTTCATATATATTTTTCAGAGTAAATCTTTCCTGGTCATTGGTAATGGAAGCAAAGTTGCTTTCTAAACATAAATAACCCATACTCTTCTTGTGGTATTTTGATTATACAGGGTGTCAAAATAATTTACCCTGTAAGAGCAAAACTTCTTGTGCTCAAGTGTCTTAATGCTACGGAAGTGCACCAATTAATATATAAAACAGTGTAGCCAGAAATTAATAGTGTAAGCCTCTTCTAAACCAGGCATTCCTTGATAAAATCATATCTAAAGGGTGATAAAAATGGAGGGCAAACACCGTATTTCTCACATTAAAATAGGTCCTGGCACATACATTACACGAAAAAATTCTCATATACATACACTGATGTATAAAGTTGCTCATAATTTGTCCTACCTGCATTAAACCCATATTCACACTATTAAAATATTACATTTTCTTAAATGTGACCGCAACTATATTGAGAAATTATTCAGGCAAAAAGGTATTTTTTTCACCCTGTATAATTTACTCACCCTGATAAATACAATGGTGTTTCTCTTGAGAATTTGCATCTTTAGTATTCAACAATTCTTATAAAAAAAGAATTATTTGCCTTATCTGTAAATACTTTATCAGGTACAAAGGTCAGAATTTGGTGTCTTTTCAGTTTTTTTTTTATTATGTTAAAACAATCTATGGGGCTGCTCCTCCACGAACTGGCTCCTAAAACACACCTCCTCCACCGTGAATACTTGGACACTTTTAAATTTACTCGCTATTACCATAAATCACTGAAACGGGACTTGTTGCCTAATAAAAAAGAACAAAATTAGCTACAAATGACACCAATTTGATGTCATACATTCAGTACTTCCTGAAATTTTTATACTTTGAACATAAATTTGTGGGACAAATGTAACATCCTGCCCCACCATATTTGACAGACCAACTTATGAATGCGACCATCAATGCCCTTTATTTTTATTCCGTTAAGAATTTTTAAATAACTTAATAAATAAGCTATAAACACAAATTTAAAACATTTAAAAAACTATGTTAAGCAACAACATAATAATAATGGCAAAAATTATATTTTGCCCTTTATTCCGTTCAAATAAAAATTCTAAAGTAATGCTTAATAAAGATATAAATACAATTATTTTACAAAATTTACACAATTTTAAACAATTACCTATAAAACAAATATGATTGCAAATTTATATAATGCCCTTTATTCCGTTAAAAAATGATAAAATAATCTTAATAAAACGAGTACAACATTCTTTACACAAATTTAAAAAAACATTGAACTATATAACAATAATCATAATTGCAATACTGGAACAAATATAATAATGAATGGTACGCAATTTCCATAAGTTGGTCCTAAAAACATTACATGGTAGAAAATAATCAAATATTTGGGGGTGGCCTTTTTTTCATTCAACAGAGTATTACCAACATTTTAACAATACTTCAGACCATTAAAGTATACATTTTTGGAAAGGCTTATATTACAATGTTGCCAAAAAGACAGCTAAGTAAAACCTTGTTATACAGGGTTGGGTCAGAAATAGACCGGGTGAAACAACAAAAATTAGGCATTTTTTTTCTTGTCATGGTGAACTGTGTGGTTTTCCCCTTTCTGAATGAATGTAGCTCAAAATAAATATGGCTTCAGAAAGGTTTACTTAGTAGCCCCTTCAAACAAGCAAGGAAAGAAAGATCACATACATTGTGTGTTAATATACAGGGTGGTCAAACATTTTGCTTATTTTTTAAGTGTAAAATACATGTATAAAGATTTTCATACTACTTTATCAGAGTAAATCTTTTCCCGGTCATGGTAATGGTAACAATTGCTTCTAAAAAAAACAATATATAAAAAACCCAACTTTGTTATACTTCGATTATACCGGGTGATCAGAGAATAAAATTAGCCTGTACGAGCAAAACTCTCTGGTGGCTCACTTGTCTTAATGCTATGTAAGTTGAACTGACGCATAAAAATATAGTAAATTAGTATAGCCCAGAAAGAATATAGTGTAAGCCTCTTCTAAACCAGCATTCCTTGATAAAATCATATATGGTGAAAAAATGCAAGGCAATCCCTTCTGTATTTCTCCATTTCAAAATAGGGTCCTGGCACATATACACAGAAAAAATCTGAATCACTGATGTATAAGCTGAATTTGTCCTACATGCATTAAACCCATATTCAACACTATCTCAAATATTGCACAGGTAGGCAAAAAAGGCATTTATTGTAACTGATACACATCGCTGAACTGATTTAATACACAAAAAAATGTCATTAAATGACTTCGCACCCTATACAATTTGGAACGCACCCTGTCGTATATTACTATCATTATCAAATATTTCTTGTGTTTTAATAAACATGACCAGGGTCAAACTAACCGAGTACTCAAGTGTTGTATAACCACAAGATTAAGACATTTATTACCAATGTGACACAACTGATTTTAGAAATATTATTTCACAAAAGGGTATTTTTTTTTTCACCCTGTATACTTTACATCGCCCTGTATACATGACAGGGTGTTTCTTTGCAGAATTTGTCCTCTTTAGGTATTCAATAATGCTTATGAAAAAGAATTATTTCCTTACTGTAAATACTTTTTTCAGGTATCAAATCAAATTGTGTGTAATTTTCATATTTTTTAGGTGTAAGGTCTATGGGTTTCTGCTCCTCCACGACGGCTCCTCACCGACCCACCCTGACATACTGGGACAATTTTAAACGTAACTTCGATATTAATGCCATTCAATGAAATGGGGGGGGACCCCCCATCCCACATTTTGCAACCTTAAAAGAAGAACCAATTATGCTACAACAATACACCAATTTTGTTGTCATACCTTCATACTTCCTGAAATATTGTACTTGAAACATAAAATTTTGGGACAATATATTGGACAGACGAACTTTGAAATGGCACCTAATGTCCCTTTAATTCGCGTTATTAGAATTATAAAATAATCTTAATAAAATAAAGCTATCAACACAAATTTAAAAAATGGTAACAACAACAATAATAATTGGTAAAAAATTATTTAATGTCCTTTATATTTTCCGTTTAAAAATTCATTAGAAACTTAATAAAGATAATAAAATACATTCGTTTACGCCAAATTTAAACATTAACAATAAACAAACTACATGATGGCAAATTTATATAATGCCCTTTATTCCGTTAAAATGATAAAAATAATCTAATAAGAAGTGCAAAGTGCAACATTTATTTCCCACAAATTCTAAAACATTGAACTATATAACAATAATAATAATGGAAAATATAAAATATAAATTGCCCTTTGTTACGTTAAAAATGATAAAATATATTATTAAAATAAAGACTATAAAATACAACAAAAAAAAAACAAGTATTAACACCCCACCCCGACCCATAATTGCCCTAACATATGTACGGATAAGGCCCGTCATACAAATAGGCCCGTCGTACAAATAGACCCGTACTGTACATTCTTCCTAACCTACTTCCCCCAAAAAACACTACCATGCCCCTCTTTGCTCTTATAAAAGACCCCAAAAGAATTTCCCCTTTTGGCCCCTCAGGGGCCGGTAGTATTAACATGAAGGTACGTCACTATAATACATTCCTCAATTTAGCCAGTCTGTATACAAAAGTCCATTGAACGGGGCTATTGCGGATATGTATATAAGTGTTGGATATACAATAGGTGCTAATGAAAACATGATTCTGGGAAAAAGACATACATTGAAAGTCGATCATCTTATACATATCCGCAAAGCCCCGGGGTTTTTTTTTTTTTCTGTGTACAAAAGTTCCATGAACCGGGGCTATTTGAGGATTATGTATACGGTGTGGATATGACATCACTCCATACATATCCTCAAATAGCCCGTCTGTGTACAAAAGTTCATTGGAAACGGGGGTATTTGAGATATGTATTAGAGTGGCGTAACTTTTGTTTTATTCAGTACTTGATTTCATCAAGTTAATGTTAGCTTGGTCCGGGAGAGGACGAGAAAAGGGGATCAAGGGGATTTCTTTTGGGGGCTATTAAGCCAGCAAAAGAGGGGTTTAGTAGTTTTGCGGGGGTAAAAGGGTAAGCAGAAGTGGTTTGAGGGTCTAGTTTTGTGCAGAAGGGGTCTATCTGTTCAGCACGGGGTTTGTTGCTGCTTCTGGCGTGTGTTTGTTCAAAAGTACAGTGTGATTTGTGCAGTATTGAAGTGCCTAGTTTTGCAGATAAAACTGATTCGAGGCGAAAACGGAATGATTAGTGCAAAGTCCATGCTTTTCGTAGGTTTCAAATAAAAACGGAACAAAAGTGCAAATAACTATTGTTTCCAGAATAGGGGGCAGGGCTAGAATGTCGGCGAGAATCCGAGAATCGATTCTCTCATAGATCTCGTAAAAAAGATTTGCTGGAATCATTGTGATCTCGTAAAACTTTAGAAACTGGAAACAGTTGTGATTAGAATGAATTCCCGCAAAAAATTTGTTTTGGGGAATCAAGACGTTTCCACACAGCGACGAATTTCTACCCCTGGGGGCCTACCATAACCATGTAAACGGATAAGGAAATTGCTAAGCTGAGAAGACGCATTCAGGGAACCACTTTATTATTATTCTATTCGGCCCTATTACAAATTTTATTTTATTGATTTAACCCGGAATCCACTATAAAGGAAATACTAAGCAAGAAGACGCATTCAGTGATCGTGAGTGAACCACTTTATTATCAATATCATTTACAAATTTATTTATTATCTAATTATTATACTCGGCCTATAGTTAAACGCTTAATTTGGGTAAACATTTTTTTACTTTAGGCCTATATTAATTATATTTTATATTTTTTCATTTATTTTAAACAACTGAGTTCATCTACGCTAAGTAAGTTCACTTCATTTGCGGTGATGCAGGCGTATTTATATTCAGTTATAAGCTAGTAGAAGTAGGGGGCCTTTCAAAATGTCGGCCATTTACGGGCTAATTTGAGGACTTTGCCAAACAAGGTCACAGTTAGTAACCGATGACCGATCACATGAACTCTAGCTGAATCTGCATGGACTGACTCGTCTACTCTCTATACATGATTACTGCTTGCTTGACTGTCAGTCATAAAGCAGAGGTTGCCGATTCAAGAGCTAACCCGCGCACCCGCGAGGTCAGTGAATTCGTGATGTGAAATGGATATGGAACCAGTCATGGCCAAATGTGGGGGTGGGTTATGGTGGTTTCGCGGAATGTGTTTTGGATTAAAGGACTATTGTCAAAAAGAAATAGGTTATATTTAGTAATTTTACTTCTACCCCCCCCGTTACCCCCGTCTTTTATTTTCAAACGGATAAAATTATAAAATCCTTTAGTATTATTTACTATAGCATTTATGAAAACCCCTATTGGAACAAATGAATAAAACCATCAGGTTGACGACAGGTGCATGACCGGAGAAGTGGAATCAGCGGGCAGGAAAAACTTTGCAACTTGTACAAAATCATGAAATGTGAACTTTTCAAGAAGCTTGAAGTTTCGTGCGTCTCAAGGACATGGTAAAATAAAGAAAACTACTCTTGTACTTTGACAGTAGATAAACGATGTAATCATGTGTTTGTATATGTTGGAGACGGTTGTATTGTTTAGAATAGAGCGAAACTTTGTCTTTGAGATTGAAGTGACGGAGGAGATTTTTTAGGATATAAGTTTCCTCAAATTTCACTGGATCGGTGTAGACCACCTCCTACGAGAACGTTTCGTAGGCTGATTGGACAAACAGGTGCAAAAGAAAACCGCCAACCTTGTTTTGAACTTGTTTGCCTGCTATCGTAATCGAACCCCATAGAAAACCATGGCATGGCATGCTTGGACTTTGTGTCGTGCACGACGAAAGTCCTAAATCATCATGTATTTAGTTACAGTGTAGGGTTACCAAGAAAATTTTGAGTTGGGAAATTTCTAACTAAATGATTTTATTTGAAAAGATAATTATTTAACTGAAAAAATGAGGGGTCACTCATGTCTGTCGTTGCAAAACTTGGCCGATTTATGGACAAATGTATTGTTGCCAGATTAGTTCAAAATTTTGTGACCGGGCAGTGTCAATGCCTGCTTGTACAAAAATGTAAGGGCTTTAATTTTGACAAACGGAGGGTCATTACAAAAATGCGCTTTTATTCCAAACATTAGTTATCCGAAATGGTAACATTAACTTATCAAAGATTAGACATCTCATGTGCTTTTTTACACATGTCTTTGGGATTCTATAGTCCAAAACACAAATTTTGTGATTTTCCCATCGGATACACAGTTAAGAATGAGTGTACGGTCACAACTTTTGTGAGTTCGATTTTGGAAGCTGCCCTCGCCTCTGGCATTGGTCATTCCTAGTACAGGACCTTACGTTGTTTTTGACTTGATTGGTTCGTCGGCACACGTAAAGGCATATGCATTCAAGGCCGTAGGCAAATCAACACTGTTTTTAATGGACTGTCGACGCAGTGCTATGCCAGAATTACAATTTACACTAAGAAAAATAACCCGAATGGCCGCAGTATTTATACATGGCACCTAATTGTACTTGTTATTTCCTCTGCAATTCGTTTCTTCGATGACATGAATATTAATATGTATTTTGGAGATATTCTTGTCGGAATTCGTGCTACACGATTTGACGTATGTAATGTAGTTATACTAGAAATGAGGTGATTCGTAAATGTGAAATGCAAAAGCTTGATAATGACTCGTCTGACATGCCCGCAATTTCAGTATGCTCGTTGTACTACATCTTATTACAAAGACTGCGGCGTCGGCTTGAATGTCAGTCACTTCGAAGGATTGCAAACTCGACCGATAATAGCCAACTCCGGTCATCCAACTCGACCGTCATCCAACTCGACCGTCATCCAGCTCGACCGATAACCAACTCGAGACCGTCTACTGCACTCTCGCCCGGCAAGTGAACTACAACTCGACCATCGCGTGCCAACTCGACCACCGGATACAAACTCAACTTGTAAATGTATTCAATCATGCACGGGTTGTTTGGGATGAGTTTAAACCACAAGCATAGCCTAATTTAGCCAAGCTATATTGTCAGTTTAGGGAGGTGTTATTAGTGTAAATTGAATGCATGTTTTTTGCAGTTGTGCGATATAGCAACCATACTTGTTGTATAGCATAATTATAATGAACATAATAATTTTAGCAAAAAAACACTGGTATAATATATGCATTTTTAATTAAGCATTATCGATCCATAGATAATGTCCAAACTTTAGGCCTATAAATCTCGAAGGGCAGAGATGATTTGAGGATACAGATTTTTTTATAAATTGTTGGTGTTTGGTGACCTTTTTTAAAAGCCTTAAAAGGCCGACTCAGAGATGTCGATTTAGATTACGATTTTTAATTACTACTGGTGTGGTATTATAAATATAATCTAAAATGCGTAATTCCAAAGTTGAGATAATTAATTATAGATCACGGTGGCTGTGATGTTTCATGATCATGAAGTATAGAAATGTAATGGGACTGGGTAAGAGAGCAACCAGCGATTGGAGAGCACTACCATTACAGTAATTGCAAGCTCGCCGCCTCGTCGTCGAAGTTTCCTTAACCTGGTGTATAGGGAATAAAGTGAGAGCAACTATGCGTAGGATATAGTTCACTATCGCAAAAATGAGCGATTGGAGAGCATGCATCCGGGTGTGCACTTAATCCCTGCGGGAAACCTGCTGCCGCGATTTGTCTTGTTCCAACATTTGCATGTAGGCCCCTAGACCGTGCGATCGATCACGATCAAAGACTGATCACCTGATACTGGAATTTATTCTGGGTCGGCTTGTTTCTGGCCTATTCATGTTTCAACCAAAGAGGACAGAATTGACTTACTGTGCTATAGAGTACATGTCATGTACTTCCGTACCTAGATTGATTATCTTAGACTAGTTATATTCATTTCAGTCCGTACATCTATCTATGGTACCACATCTCAAAGTTGTAGCCCCTCGGGTCACAACTTGAGATTTTGGCACTAAGTATTCAACAGAACCCACACGCGAACGTGTGACAATGGGTGACAGAACAACAAAATTAAGAATGTTTCTACAAGAAAGATGCTCCACTTACCGATATCACGGGGACTAATAACGGCTTTGTTTACCACCGTTTACTCGTTTATCAACGATCACTTACTTGCAAAGAAGAAATAGGCGAATTTTTAATCCCGGTGTCATATTCACCCATCGATTCACTGTCTTGTTTACCCAAAATGGTGTGCGATATCAGTGCTTCGAAAATGTCCCGGATTTCATCACATGATTGTAATCCGCTTCCCAACACCCATACCGTGTTTGTGCGCGTGTGTACAAACATAAGCGTGCGGGGGGGTGCGGGCCGGTACGGCAAGAGAGACGTGTTTCTGATCCGGTCGACGTCATATCCCAACAAAAATAATAGCACAGTGTTTTGGATCATCGGACAATCTACACTGAAGTACGCACATTTTCCAGAGTTTTTGACGCTATTTTTCATATGCAATGGATTCTCAAATAATATAGTGTGACATATGGATGGCTGAGGGTCTCCTACTACCTGTGTGCAGTATTGACACGGAAAGTGCCGCCGAAATGTGACTTGCCAAACCCAGAATTTGATGTCATTGTTCAGCAGGGCTTGAGTAGCTTTCGTAAGTACCATAACTTTTCGACCCACTAACGTACATCGTTTTTTAAAGCTGTTTTATTCCACAATAGACGGCCAATTCACTCACGTGCCGCGAAATATCTCGGCGCGGCGAGATGCAGATCTTAGATTTTTAGATATTCGTTTTAGAGTTTTCTATACCATTTTGATTACACAAAAATAAGTAAATGCTGTTACAGACTGCTTCGTACTTTCTCCAACAAAATAGCCTGTTGTATGTAGGTAGAAACTGTTATACTAGTCCTGCTGAGCAGACTCCTCCATATGTCATAATCATTATGCCTTAACTTACTCACAGGAGAGTCATGTCTTAGGGTATTTCACTCTGAAGACCAAATTTTTGAGTCACATTTTCACCAATTGCACTCTACTAAAACCAAATATATTACCTGAATACACTTTGGAATAATCCCTTAGAGTTTTACCAACCACAGTAAGTCCTCATAATCTCAAAAATTCTTCCAGGATTAAATTTATCACTTTGACGACATTAAAATTAGACAGGTGACAAAGTCCAGACTTTCGTATTGCCAGATATTTAACGGCCCGTATGCAAAAAGGTTACACATTACGTGTTTCACATGTTGCATATTGATAAACATAGAGCCGTGGGCGTATTTTAGCCAACCCGCTATTTGAATGCAACGAGAATGAGACTACTAAATGATGAATAAACATACGCAGGTGTAACATTGATTTCGTCACGGGCCGGAAAAACCCTTATTTCTATGAAACCGGGCTATTCTGCCCACCTAGGAATTCCTTCAAGTTTTCATGCGCATGCGTTTATCCTGATACTGCCAGGGTACTTTGCCACAGCTTCTCTTTTTCCGAGAAAAGTTGATATTTTGGCCTTTTTAGCATCATTTTGGATATTATTGTGGTAAACGGTAGAGAGGTGTTTAGTGGAAGCACTCGTGGAGCTTATTGTTTTGGCACATGTAGATTATATGAAATTTGTAGGCGTAATGTGGTTAGTGATAGAATTTTGAAGGCTGCACGATTCGGTCGACCTGATGCAGTTTTTATTTGGGACTCTCGCATATAGACCGTTAAAGGCAACTGTTAAAGAAACGTCATTTGAAGTCCCCATTGATTGGGACTAATCTGTATACTAGAGTGTGGGCCTGACTTCGATCCCTAGCAGGATCTTCATCTTCATCTTCGTTTCGATCCTACAGGTCCTAGCAGGATATTCAATCAAGGCAAACTTCATCAATACGCCAAACATTTGATGAAGGGGATTGGGTCACGATAGATCCGTTTCGATAGATTTTTGTTAAGATTTCATATAAAGAACTTTCATCGTTACGTCAATATCAGAAATAAAAATATGGGTTCACCGAACTCGTTTTTGAGAAAATTCTATATAAAACACCTATTTTTTACAAAATTTGAACACAACGTCTATGAAAATTCTTTTTTTCATGTACATTTTTGAAATTTAAAAAAATCGGTTCGGTAACTTTTGTCCAAATTTAATAAAAGTTGCGTCACTAACAAGATCTGTCGATTACTGAAGAAAAAGTAGGGGTCACCGCACTACATTTTCTGTTATTTTTAAAAATAACGGCATTTTTTTAGCATGTAAAATACCCAACGCGCATATGAGCTGCGTGAACACCCACAGTTGTCCACGCATTCCAGACGCTTAAGCTGACCGCAGAAAAAAGGCGCATGGCACGCAAATGTTCGGACTGATTAAGGTGTTAACCTTGAGTTTCCGAGTATCTATTTTGGTTGTAACTTTGCAAATATTTGATTATTGTATGTAAAAGTATACATTTCTAGAAGAAATTAGACATAGAACCCGATGGATGGCATCAGATTAATGTTAAAACTTTTCCGTTTTGAGAAAAAATCCTAACAAAACACGATTTTGCCCCAAAATTTTCAGACAGCATAACAAAAACAATTGAATTTTCATGATTCTTATGTTATTTTTTATAACAAGACAAATTTTCTAGGGACTGATTTTTCATTTTTTTTAAAAAAGAGCTTACTTTTCGAAATATAAGGAAATGTCAAAAGAGGTGTGGATGTTTCCTTTTCCTTTTCCAAAATTTGAGTATATATTGAGAATATCTTGAGTTAGAATCGAAAAATGAAAATTGAGAAAACCAAAACCGTCCCCGGAGAAGACCAATTGCTATCGTAGGAAACTTAAACCTTACATTTTACTTCGGTATAGTCTTTTGAAATTATCTTGTCTGAAATTTGCCACATTTTTGCGAAAAATTGAACATTGAGAAAATCATTTTTAGTAAAAATGACTTTTCACGCCATTTCAAGCTGTCTCTTTTTCAATAACGGTTACTGTGAACTTCAAAATTGAGTATGTTTGTGCAAGTTATCAAAATACATTTTATGCACTATTGATTGAAACCAGAGTTTGTCTCTAACTCCAGATTGAAGAACTTGAAAATTTCATCTTGTCTAAATTAACGCTTTGTTTCCTTATCAAATTTATTTTCGTTTTTTTTTTTTCCAAGATCGTTCCGCGCAAACGTACATTAAAAACACGCGCACGCTCCATTACGCAAGGGCAAAAATTCAACCGGCGAACCGCAGGTTCGCCTTGTGCCTGACGCGTGAAATGTGCCTTAAATTCTACCGCCGGTTTATACCAAGCGGTTTTTTGTGACTTTAATGGTCAAATAGCTGTTTTACATCGCAAAAATACAGCTCAGTATTGTCTGGCATTCGATAACCTTTGTTGGTAACTATATACACATTTTGATGTTTAAAATGGGTGCAAAAAATCAGAATTCCGCTGTAAAAACAAAAGCACCAGGGTTGACCTAGTTGACAACTACCCTAAAACTTATAGCATTTTTTTTCGCTCTTTTCAATTCTTTACATCTTTTGATATTGATACGTTGTTTGTGATGTCAAATAAGAATCATAAACGACTATAATAAAAGGGAAAGAAAAGTTATGGAAAGGTGAGAATGAGGGAAAGCAAGACGTGTCCAGATTTGTAAAAATGTTGACTGCATTTTAAGCGTGTCCTCACTCTGACCAGTATTAGCGGGACGAATATAGGCCTACCTATAGGCCTATATACTTTTTAGCAATTTTTCTAAATCCTGTTTCAAAATTTGTTCCTTTCCTAACGATATTAAAGAAGTTTTCATTGGGAACTTAAAAACCTATCTGACATTCGCAAGTCTCTTTTGATGCCAAGATGTCATCCACGAGCGGCAATGGCGCTGGGCCGGCCACAAGAATTCTGTGGTTTTTGCTTTGCGAGAGAAATCACAGCTAAAATGTAAACTAAAGCCTTATATCAGTTTGAATAGGGTGATTTAAGATTTTCATCACTTCTTCAATGTTTTTAAAATGATTATGAAGTTCCAAGTATTGATCACATCTTTCACGAAAGAAATAATAAAAATGCGAGTATTTATATAGCGCTTATACGCAACGTCTCAAAGCGCTTACATTTATTCCGCTGTCATTAGGATATGTCATTTTCACATATTGAAATTCGGCAGTCCAATTATAACGGCACACAGTATACCCCTAACACCTCCCCATTTACACCTGGGTGAATGAGACAAGTCGAGATAAAGTGTCTTTTCATTGCCAGGACGCAACACGTTGGCCTCGGCGGGGCTCGAACTCACAACATGATCATGGAGCCTGCGCTTTTCCACAGAACCCACATTCCTTTTAATTTTACGGTCCTTTAACTGCCGTAAAGTTACCTGAATTAATCCTTCTTTGAGTAAAATTATCGTTTTCCCCTATAAATGACAATTGTCTGTTGGAGTTACTGAAAAATGTCATATCTACCTGATAAAGTGTATCAATTTCCTGGATTTTACAACGAGGCAAAATATAAGATCGTCATTTACGTTAACTTTACTGCCGGAAATTTGATAAAATGACAAGGTATATTTCATTCAACGAAACCTATATACGATGCATATTAATCCTCATTTTTTAATGCAATTAACTCCTAAAGACAAATCCGGGTGGTCCAAAAAAAACTTGACCCTGATGTGTCCGCCATTTTGAATTTTAAAGTCCATCATATCATCATATTTGGACCTCTGCAAGCCTGGGTTCATTTTATCTTTAATGGCCTGCAAAGATCATTCCAATCGGTTAGGTATAGCCGCTCTCAGTCGTATATGAATTAAAGTAGAGTCGGTTTCTGCTCTGTCCACGGATTCACTTGAAATGAACGGCGTTCAGTGTGAAGGAAATCAGTGTTCAGAAGAGAATCCTCTATTTATTCACTGCAAATTCTTGATTTCGAAAGACTGTAGCTCGGGTTACCTATACTAACCGATTGGAATGATCTTTCAGCAAATTAAAGATAATGAAATAAGCTTCCGAAGAATACCACATATGTTTAGATATTTAATTATTTAAACATTCAAAATGGCTGACACATCAGGCAAGTTTTTTTTGACTCACCCTGTAGGTAATGCCGGGTGACATGTTGTTGGAAAACAAATTACTCTTGTCATCTGAGATTGTATTCATTAGACTCGCTGAGTCTGACCATTTAAATCTGGGATCCTGACAAAAATGATCAAGAAAACACACTTTCCGATTCCGATACGACATTGAAAAGTTTGTTTGAAAAATCAGGAGAGAAGCTGCTTATTTTCCGAAAAAGGATATTCTAGTTCTGCTTTGTCCCTTTTAGTAGCAATATAATCTTTGACCTCCAGTTTGTTTAATAATGGCATTAAATTATGTGAACAGCACATAGGTCTACTGCAGTACTTCATTGGTTAGCCAAAGCTGCTTGCTATTTCGGAAGATCGCCCAGTGTACGCAATGGTGGTTTTTTACGCGCGCGTACAGCTAGGACGCAAGTCACAATTTTGGAAGAAATATCTGCTTGGAGACATTCGCGCGCAGCAACGTGACCCAATCACCTTAAAGACGGCTGAATCCTGAGATTTTCAAAATATGATTTTTTTTGTGAGGTGATTAAACATAATATCTAGACTAAGATAGTCACTTAATAAAACGCTTAGTCCAAAGTTAGAATGAATCGGATAACCGTTGTATAACAGAAGTTCCGATTTGTAATTTATAACAACGTTGTTATTTTTTGTATGAAGGATTCGATTTGAGTTTAGTTATTCACACAATGTAGTGTAATATGGACAAGCATTATGTATATGAAAAAAAACAATTTGGTTTGAAAATTGAGAGTGCGCCCTTATTGGGAAAGCCTTTCATATTTCGGTATCGATAATTAGCTTTACATAAAAGATCATAACGAAACGACTTGTAATTAAAGATCATGCAGATTACAAAAAAAAAAGAATCATCGAGTCAAGTCAACATTATGTCTTCAAATCTCAATTTTTAAGGGACAGAGGGGATTTTCTGAGGGTATAGATTTCTGCTAATTTTTACTGATTGTTCAAGACACTTTGGAAAACTTTTGAAGACTTATTTTTTTAAATAGCTACTATTTTATTTTTATTGACAAACATTAACTGAGAAAAAGGAAAACGAAAAGTTCGATGAATTTTTTTGGGTGTTTTCGGTTTATTAAATGTCCATGTCCCGATCGAAAATAGACTTTTCTCAACCGACCCAAAATTTAAGGATAGTGGTCAAATTTTAGTGTCTGAAGAAAACTACTATTCCTATTTACTCTGTGAAATCTAAATCTAAGGGCTAAAAGATTTTTGATATTTTTAAGCAAAAATGTGCCATTTTGGTCGACCAAGTTTATTACCCACCTTATGAGTTTTTGACGTCGTTTGTGTGAAATACCCCCTTTTGGCCGCCCATATTACTGCTCAATGTTGTACGTGTTTGGATATACGAGTAGGCCTATATCAACTAACTGCTAAATGATGAACAACTAATTTAATGAGTGATATTTCAAATCTACAAAATCATAAAACCCCTGCCGGATTTCAGAGTAGACGTAATAAACATTTTGGAACACATACTGTTAGGCAGGGTAATCATCATATGATTTTTAATATGGTATATTGATATGGAATTTACAAATACAGCTCCCTGAAGTTTTGTCGCGTAACTCGAACACAATGTACGGATTTGAACCCAAACATATTGTCACGGAAGATTATAAAAAATACAACATTTATTGACGGAAAAGGTTTATCAGCAGCTAGCTGCAAAAAGTTTTGTAGACAAAAATATACAAATATACTTGTTAACTATATATAATATATAGTGCATGTTTTGATAATAATGAACATTAACTCTTTAAGTTTGGTAAGTTTCTAACTTGCAAAGTTGCATGCATGATGTTTCTCATCGACCATACAGAAGCATACTTGCATTGCCGTTCACGACAGAAAATACTAAGTCGTCTTCTTATAATAGACACTTTTTCGGTTTATTCACTTCAGGTGTTCTCTCAATTTCTTACGTTAAAATTATATAATTAGATTGCTATCAAGGACAAATCCAAGTTTAGATTAAAATTATTTAAATCAAAATATATTGACATATAAATCTAATAGATTAAAAATGTAATCAAAATTTAGATTTGTCCTCCATTTTAATCTAAGAAATTTGGAGAGAGTGATTTTAACACATTGGCGAGCATGATAATTTTCAACAAAATCGGTTTAAAAGTCCTCGTGTTTCTTTACAGATTGGAATTTTGCTTCTTAAGAACTTACATACGAGATCTATTGATACTATATGGGGAAATTGATGAGAATGGCTCTGATGTAAAACAAAAATGAGTCGCAACTTATATTTCTATGTCAGCGTTTGACTTTATCTTTTGAAAATATCACGCGACACACATATTTCTATTATATAAAACAAAAAATCCTTTCGTTCGGGTCATTTTTATATATTTTTAATCACTTTTACAAAAGCTTTTGTAACACATCCTACCGGATAGTGTCCACATATCTCACATATAAAATATTTGATGTTTATGACTTTTAGTACAAATTGACATGGATGTTGCTCATTTTCCCCCAATGTT
>JAMKCH010001479.1:0-38633 GCA_023653785.1 Ophioderma brevispina
GCGGCCGGACTGACGGTAACAGTCTTCTTATGGAATCAAGTATCAGATCTCGCCGCTTCAATTCCCTTAACATCATAAAAGCAGCCAAGCTTAATTTTCTTCTGTTCGTAGACGCAGGATCCAAGACCTCTCAGTGAAAACAATCTTATTGGCTTCCTTTAAGAAGCCGCTAATGCAACCTCTGTCTTCTTATTATAAGTGTTCTGAACTGCTCTGCTCCACAAATACCTCAGCGATTAATTAGTCTTAAAGCCAACTCTTCCAGGGCCCTGGTCAAGATCTGCCCGGACCCAGGAAACTCTCCTTGACATCCATGATGTAGTTAACCTATGGTGATAAGTATTCATTCACAGCTGCTGGACCGTCCATCTGGAAAAGCTTGCCGCGGAATATACGAGAAGCTTCATCTTACACCAATTTAGAAAGATGCTGAAAACTCACTTGTTTAATTCATAGCTATAACTTCATTTTGTCTTGGCATTACTTTTCTAGTATTCCACTGGCTGGTTATTAGTCATGTGTGGTAGTGTAGTTGCTCTTTTGTGACATTTATTCGGTTGTGCGTTAGATCATTTTTTGGATAAGCGGCCGCGCCGTAAACCACCTTTATGGTAATTGGTATTTCAGTGCTTTTAACGTCAAAAAATACGTACTAAAGTTTTCAGAAGTCGCATCGTATAATGTTTCTACATAAATACTTCTAGTTCTAATTTCAAAAGTACCAAAAAGATGACCCTTTAAACCTAGTCATAGAGGTGGACAGGTCAAGTGGTGTTTTGAAGTGTTAAGGTCGTAAGTTACGCGTGTTAGCCAAATCATTAACCGAGGATACTAATTAGGAAGTTAAGTCGATCTGGAGGGAGCAAAATTCCCATCCCAGAGAGGTAGGCAAAATTCCCAGGGACGTCTAGGTGAGTTGCTCTAATGTCGCATAACATGCTAAAAATCGCCGAATTTACTTTAATTTTGCCCAAATTTAAGCTAAATGGTCGAAAGTCCTCAAAAAAGAGGGATGAGGGCATGCGTGGTTTGGGTCCATTTATCGATTATAAATGTTCAAATATTATTCAGGTTTAGAAAAGCAATTAGCATTTTATAGTGCATGTGTTCATCAGTGAATTTAATAACAATCTTATTTATTTAAATGAAATTAGTTTATCTGGTATTCTCTAAATGTGGCATTGGGAGTGGGGTTTTATACCCAAAACCACGCATTGTTATGTAAGTGATTACTTTTTGTTAGAAAACCTGTGAAGCATTTGAGCGTTATTTGCACCGATTCTTTAAAACTGAAATAAGAGATTCCGAAATACAATGTCTGAGCATTTTTTTCATCAAACCCTAAAGTCTGCGTTAGGTTGCCCATCGTAAAACATAATGTCTGTGGGATTTCTAGAAAAGAATATAAAGTGATGTTGGTATCATTGCTAAGGTTTTTCAAAAGGTCCGTTGCTGTTGAAATTAGCTCCATATCTTTAAACATGCGGATAGTATAACTATATAAAGTTTGTACCTAAAAATAGCTATAAACGAATTGTATTACACCATCAACTCCAAAATTATCACCCCGACCTTCGTAGTCCTTAGCAACATGCAAGATTTGATGATCTCTTTGGTACTTTGATGGGGAATCATTGGGGAATCCAGGGGCTCTGCATGGAATAAAAAGTAAAGAGAATTTAAAATTGTGAAAATTTTTTATAATTTTTTAAAATGTCTTAATTTTCTTTTTACTTATTACAATTTTTAAAATCGGTAATGCGAAAAAAGAAAATTTCAAGAAGAAAAAGACATCTCGCTGTGTATCCAAATGTCCAAATATGTCTCCGAAAACTCGTTGTTCTTAGGTAAGCCCTGAGCCTTCACTCTGTCTTCTGCCACTGACCTCATGCCACTATCACTGTCCAAACTGTGACTTTCTGCAAATGACAACCGAAGCTTTTCCCTCCATGAATTACCTACAAATAGTCAACTAGAACTAAGGTTGGTAGTTCACCTAAATGTTCAAATCTTAAGTTTGTGATGAATCATATTTTTTCTGTTTGATCCGGTAAACGTGGAGGATATTAACAGCCACCATATGATTACGGTGTTATAACTTTTAAATCCCGAATGACGAAATTTAAACAAGGGTGTGATTTTCTTTTTTAAGGAACATCGATTTGTAACTTAGCATTTGCACTCAGTGATGAGCTGATGCAACGTCCCAAATTTCACTTAAAAATAGTCGACCATTCAATCCACCCTCTAGTTATGGGAAAAGCATCGAGCAGAAGTGTATGGATGTTAATCTACGACAGTACCAAGTAGTATATGGGCATATATAGGAAAAACCTTTTTTTTGATGAAATGGAGGGTACCATCCTCGAGAAATCTAGAGTACAAGCCGTTAACAGTTAATCTCCTCACTGTTTTGCTAAGAAGTTCAGATCATACCGTACACACCTGCACATGACAAATAAACCCAAAACAGCGAAAATCAATAAAAAGGGTCATTTGCATTGTACGGGTCAAATTTTCAAAAATACCACTCCGATTGGGCATAAAAATAGTGGCAATTATTGAGGAGCTCAAGGATTCAAATAAGGAATAGTTGTGACTGTCTTTTAAAAAAAATGCTAGTTCCATGGTGGGGGCACCAAAGGTCAAAACATCCATTGCAGCAATGGGGCTTGGACCTGGGTTTCTCCCTACATTAGGTAGAATTTAAGACACTCCAAAACTATTCCTAATTTGATCCTGAGCTCTATCTATAATTTGCACCGTTTTGTTATACAAACGGGAGTAATTTTTAAATTGACCCCTGTACAACTGAAAATGACCCCTTTTTATTTGATTTTTGCGGTTTTAGCCTATAACTCCACAACTTTCGGCCACAGATAGTACAAAATATACCTTTATTGGAATCCTTATATTAAACTATTAAGTAGGTTTATACTTTTCATGTAATGATTGGATCATTTCAAAATTTACGCCTGTATTGCACCTTTGAATGCCGAAAAAAACCAAGTTCCCCACCCCCTCTACATAAACTAACTTTTATTTTTGGTAAATGTTGACCTAACCCATAGCTAACAAAATCAGTTGAATTCGCTTCTTACTACATTTTTTTCACAGATGAAACTGCTTAGGGGTTTAAGATGGGATTTTGTAATTAGATTCGAATTAGATCCTATATAACAACGGCCAGCATGGTACAATCTGTGATTGATTTGAATGAAATTTCCCGTCGGTCCATCATGGAAATGCGACGAAAATTCATGAACAAGAACCCAACTGGTTGCGTGAGCCCAACGCAGGAGCTAATGGACGAGCGTTGACACCACGTGGCGCTATTTGGCTGGCGTTTCATATGGATTTGACATTTCAGCGTCTGTTGGATTATTTTCGGGATCAAATTATTATTATTGTAATTATAAAATTCCTTATTATGTGACACTAGAGAAGTTTGAACTTACCTTCACAGTTATAGGTGACTAGACAGTTACAAATGCAACCGGTGCGACAAATTCTCCAAAATCAAACATGTTGAAAAGTGGGGGCGCTCTCACAAAATGTGCTATTATGGCTTTAAATATTTGATTAGGTTCAGACTACTTATGCCGATGTAGATTGACAAATTTGAACTTTAATGCGAGCAGGGTGAGCACCCAAAGCGCCGAATCCCAGAACCGGGACCTGTTCTAGAAAACCCTCAAGTGTACAAAAACTAGCCTGGACCAGCTCAATTGCAGTTGCATAAAATAAAATGGACTTACTAAATTAAGCTCATATTTCTTTACAAAACTGGCAAGTGATTGTTAGTACCATGAATTGGTTGGAATTAAACAGCGGTTCCTTTTCAGTGTGGACACGTTATTCTATCCTGTCAGTAAATAGGTCACATGAAAACAGATTATGGAACTCGCCTGTTAATGAATCAGGACTATTATTCATTTTGCAGCACATGTATCTCTAGGATCATTGCAGCATTAGTCAATTTCATATTCTGGGCCTGGCAGTATTATTTCTATCACCGCATAATTCCAACACTGATACACACAACATGAAACCTATTAATAACAGACATGATTAATTTATGAAAACTATACACCTTTTAACAAGCAAAATATATCGTTTCTAAAGTATGTTTAAAAGGTGTTTTTTTTAAACAAATTGAAAAAAAGTTTAAAAGTTTAAAGAAATAGTCAACCGTAAAAACACTATTTAAAATTTTTTTAAACAGCATTTCTCTGTGTGATATAGCAAAAACCAACCCTCGTTGGAAGACCTTCGAAAAAAACATCAGCAAATGCATTACAGACCATTACAGTGAAAGTTAAATAAATATTAACTAAATTATTAACTTCCTTGTGTCACTGTCATGTGTTAGACGTGATTTACGCATATATAACCGAATCTGTCAATTAGATTCTCAATATATATGTTAAAAAATATTACACTTTTAAAATATAGCAATTTGCAACGCGCCATCGGGAAAGCAAGGGGTGGGGCACTCAAAGACTACGGCCCCACGTTTCGGTGTGTGCGGCCATCTCACGCCTCTCCCCGGGCCTCTCCAGCAATTTATAAGGGTCCCTTTGAGCTAATTTGCCCTCACCAAGCTAAATTGTAGCCCAAGCAAAATTTAATTTCTAAAGCCTGCAAGTGCTCAAAATTTCAGTTCTAAGCCCCTACATTGAAAGAAAACCAGTTCCCAGCCCTCAGTTTAGAACGGAGGACACATCCCTACCTGAAAGTTGGGCCCGGGGGAGGGGGGGGGGCGGATAAGGTTTGTATTAGATTGTACCATTGATGCAAATGAGGTTTATTCCGTAAAACGACTGCTGGTGAGATGTGCATGCGCTATGTGCTGTAGAGCGTGAGCTCTATTCAAAAAGCATTTGAATACTTGGGACTTCTAATGAAAACAGCTACCGGGGGCACTCTGTTAAAAAGCAGGTGACATTAATTGGAGCCCCGATTTGAGCTCTATGATGGAGGACTACAGGCAATATGCAATGGGTCTCAATGTGTGCTCCGTACATCTATTGTTCAGATAAGGAAAATGGACACTGGCACATTGAAAAAATAGTTGCCCGCCCCAAGATTTTTTCAAAATTGATATTTGCATGGTTGTAAGCTGTTTACACTAGCCCTCACTGAAATGAGTAGACCAAATCAGCGGTTATGGGGTATAAAGGAAAAACACTTTAATAATCATGTCGAAGGCGAGACACTAATAGGCAGGACGACAGAAATGCATTATCACAAAAAACAAACACGGCCCGTATGCATTGATTCCCAGGCATGCATCTGTTTGACGGTCTGTGCCTTTGTGGTTTTGTTAATAATCAATAAGTAGAGTATGATACGTCATGAATATATACATTTGTTTGATATTAAATGACGGCAAACTTAAAAGTTGGCCTACCAAATTATTTGGGTATTTTAAACTCTTATGAAACTCCCCTATCTGTTTTTGAGAGATGTGTATTTTTATGTTTTAAAATTGTATTCTATTCTCCAATGGCTCCTAGCTATCATTGAGAGTCACATTGAAGAGGAAAGTTAAATAGTTGTGTGATGTGCCAGTGGCAGCTTAATAAGTGAAGCGCGGACACTTGTTGTGGGCTCTCTTGACTTCAGTTTCAAACCAGCTGAACTGATTCACCTACATTTCACACCAGCTTTAGGTTTCGGGATTTACTGCTTATGCTAGAAGAACTCGTCTGAATCATTTTGATTCGATGGTGGATTCAGGATACCATCTTGATACATCTCGTGTTTACATTTCACTTATGGGTAAGATTGTATGTGGTGGTGAATTAAAAACTATTTAAGAATATGACAATTTACAATAGTTGTAATTGTTGTGGTATTCATGTGCAGAACGATAACGTTGGTGTTGGGAAGCCAAATAGAATACCGTATTAAATATTTGTAAAATAGAACCATCTGGAATTATCTCTCTTTTCTTAGCGCAAAAATATCTATAAACCTCAACTCAGGCAAAATTCATTCCATTCCTTAAAATTCAAATCATCAAATTTATTCATCAATTTACATTCAAATCAATATAATCAATAAACTGATGAAATGGTAATCAGTACACAGTTTGAGTAGAAGAAATTCAAGCAACTGAATTAAAGGGCCATGGTTCGATGGCAATAACCTCGTCCCCAGAAGAAACCACAATTTTACCGGTCAAAATTATTTGTTTTCTCATTTACCCTATGTGCCCTTTTGGTCGATCAATAAAAATTTACAGAGTGCTCTAGGGGAGGATTCAAAAACCACACCAACGGTTGCCTTTTCAGAAGTCTATACTTTTGTGAAAAATGTTTTCAGACGCTCTACAAGAAAAATTCAAGCAACTGAATTAAAGGGCCATGGTTCGATTGCTAATAAACCTCGTCCCCAGAACCCAATATTTGACCGGTCAATCAAAATATTTTGTTTTCTCAGGACCCTATTTGTGCCCTATTTTGGTCGTCATAAAAATTTTACAGAGTGCTATGGGGATACAAAAACACAAACAACGGTTGTGCTTCAGAAGAAGTCTTTACTTTGAAATTGTTCAGACTATCTACTGGCGTGGGGATGCGACTCCAAAGATAGTCATGTAAATAATACGTTTTACTAGAGTATATTACGCCCACACTACTCGTAGTGGGTGAGCCCTCTAGACTATTTGGAAAAGTCCAGACAAGTGCTGGAATGCCTCATGTGACACCATGCAGTATATACATACAGGTTACTGGTTATACACAACTGTGAGTCATCATCGTCTGAGAGATCGGTCCCAGTGATATAAGTGAGGGTTATATCGTGAAACTCAGAGTACGGTTGCCTTTCCAGAGTCTATACTTTGTAATTTATTTACGCTCTCCTTAATGGATGGAGCACTCTTAATTCCAAAGATAGCACCTGTAAAATAATACTGTTTACTAGGATGTTATATTACGCACCCCACTACTCGTAGTGGTTGAGCCCTCTCCGAACTATTTGGAAAGTACAGACAAGGTGGAAATGGCCTCGTCGTGCACCATGGCATGTATAACATACATGTCTACTGGTAATACACGACTGTGAGTCATCATCCGTCTTTCTGAAGATCGGACCAGTGATAATAAGTGAGGGTATTATACCGTTAGGATGAAACTCAGAGTAACGGTTTACTTTCCAGAGGGCTATACTTTGTTAATTATTACGCTTCTACTGTAACGTGTGTATGGGATGAGCACTCTTAATCCAAAAGATTAGTACATGTAAATAAATACTGTTACTATTGATGTTATAGTACGCCCCCACTATTCGTACTGGTTTGAGCACTCTCGAATTGGAAAAGTACAGACAAGTGCTGGGAATGCCGCAGTCGTGGACACCATGGCATGTAGATACATTACATGTTACTGGAATACACGATGTGAGTCTTCATCCGTCTGAAGATCGGCACCCAGTGATCGTAAGTGGGGTATTTATACGTGAAACTCAGAGTAACGAGTTGCCTTCCAGAGGGTTATACTTTGTTAATTTATTTTACAGCTATCCTGTAAGGGGATTGAGCACTCTTAATTCACAAAGATGTCACCGGTAAATAATACGTTTACTATGATGTTAATATTGATATATATCTATCTATCATATATATATTTTTATTTAGTATATAGATATTATAGATATTATATTTATTATATAATATATATATATAGTATATATATATAATATATATATATATATATATACACTGGCACAAAAATAGTATCTCGGATGTTTTCGATCGGATTGTTGCCAGTCAGACCATTTGAAAGTTTTCGAATACATTTTGTTTGCCTAGGTTTGCTCTCTTCATTGAACACCTCGCTGTAAAAAAAACGTGCAACAATGGCTGAGTGAGATAGAGCGCCGAAAGACGCAAACCCCCCAAACACAAAAGTTGCAGTGTGGATTCAAGGTCACTGGTGTACAATGGCAATAATAGTGTGTTTGATTTGACAAAAAGAGGTTTCCGATGAAGAGCGGGAAAGGGCCTACTTTCCCCCATGCAAAATTAAATTTAAAAAATACTATATTAATTGCTGAAAAAAATGCTTTTGGATTTTAATACTCGAAACAGAAAAACAGGTAAATTAACTGAGGCAAAAGAAGCGTCTTAATCACACCAATTTTACCACCACACATAATTTATGAACGCAACAATTAATGCTCTAGAAATCTGCTTTCTTTAATTAACTTTATATGGGTATCAAACATTCTGGTGTAAATCGAAAAATTAATATCCAGAGCTTTGATAGAAACACGACTAGTTTCCAAACAAGCCATGATTAATAATCATAAATAATAGCAGAGGATTATATAGCGCCCCTTATGATAGGCTTAGCGCTTTCAACAATGGTCGTGATCACGGGGCCCAACATACCAAAACCATTTAGCAATCATTTCAAGGATTGCAGCAGATCGGGATCGCGCTTCCCTATCAGCAACATACTCGAGAGATAACCATCGCAGCAGGGATCAGCTCCCAAATCGCAGGGGTTAATCGGACAATATAAGCGGTAAATTTCTATCCAGGGAATTACAAGAAGCTGAATCTCACAGGGTCGAACGCAACGCCTATCGCATGGAGAGCATACACTGGAGGTCGAGCGCTCTACATGTTGAGTATCCGTCCGCGTGAAAAGGGGGAAACATTTGAACCTTTTTTACTCCAATCCAATTGATTCTGATTAGAGAAATTAACTTTACAACCAGAGCACCGGGCAAATTTATCAAGGGTACAAACAAGTAAGTAAACGATCCTGCTGAGTACCAATCCAAAAAACAAATTGAGTCATCGGCAAATAAAGAAATCTTAAGTCATGATTCCAATAGGGATACCCTAATATTCTGGTTTTGAAGACTAGGCCAGAGGCAGGCTGTTGTCTCAATAATTAACAAAAATAAATAAGGAGAAATGGGCACCTTGAAAAATACCTTACTCATTGATATAGAAGGAGTGAGAAACCCATTATTAATCACATACTTTTTCTTCAAAATACATCATTTAACCAATGAATAAATTATCCCAAAATTAAAATATTTTAAAATTTTGGGAGGTTATATATTTAAAACTTTGCCATTACTCTATATTTTCTTGTTAAAGTCAGTATAAGGAATTGTTTCCTGTCCTTTGGTGGATTTCCACGACTTACAAAATGCATTGCAAAGGCGGAATTACGTCAGAAACGTCATTTGATTCCAATCAGCCACATAGTACACAGGCGTACAAAATAACACGAACAATGACGTATGTGGTGTCAATGGCTCATGGGAATGTGCAAATGAGGCGATTTAACATACATGCATGCAGGACTATTTTCGAATTGTCCAACCATTGACGCCAATGTTTTGTGTTGGTGTCGTATTTTCTTTGGGGGGGGGGTGGTGAGGTGGGGATCGGAGAAGGAGGCTAGGGTTAACTCTTGGGAATTCCCTTCCCTCTTGGCCCCGCAACTGTCCGGACTTCACAGCAAAGATATTACAATATATCAAATTAAAACTGAAGTTGTAATCCATAACTTGCTGACATATCATGACCGTTTGTGGATTAGTCTTATCACCGTTTAAATCTAACCTCTATGGACTTTTTGATAAAGCTGATGGTACTATAACCGAGACTACAATGACGCACCATCATGTCAAATACGGAAAGCGAGTGTCAGCGTGAAAGTCATACAAAAGAGATTTCATTCAATGGGGCGTATCGGCAACAAATGCAGGGATTTACCTCTTTCTATTATGTGGTTATTCGTCTGCGCGACTCAAGTGTTTTCCAAAGCGTTCATGGCGGGAATGGTGGAAACCAACAGTGATATACAGATTATCCCAGTTTGTTATGGAGAACTCCGACGGAGACGGCACAGTCGGTGATCTGCAAGTAAAGATTCGCTCACCAGTAACTTCCAGTGTAATTAAAGTGCAGTTTGCCACCCACACTTAATTGTGGGGTTGTTAAAAGAGTCGCTATTGAACCAACGTGGTTCTTCAAATATCAAACAGACACAAAAGTGTGTAAAAAATTGTAACCAACATAATTGTTCAATATACTATAGAAATTATGAAGAAATATCAGAGTAATGTTATTGATGGCTAAATCGTTGTTATACTATCATATGGCCATGAGAGACACCAAAATGCAGTGTAGATTCATGATCGCTCGGTAAGCAATTCCAACCATTTTGAACCAACAGCAAGATATTTGCCCAACAACACTTTACTCAACAGATTTGCAGGTGCACCTCATTTTGTTTAAGGTTCACTAAAATCCCGAGAAAATTGTAATTTCCAAATTTCAGTGTTGATTCCGACAGACGGCCGTTTAAAGGCTGACTCAGAGATTTCGTGAGGAGGGCGCCCTCGATTTCCAAAAAAATCCTGTTTCGTGCATGTACATAATGCTTGTCCATATACTAATCAATGTGTGAAATTGCTAAGCTTAAATCGAAGCCTCAATAGAAAATCACAACTTGTTATCAAATTCCGGATCCGGAATTGTTGTTATACACAGTATCCGTGGGACGTACTCTACACATAAATGTGTTACTGCATCAAACGAAAATCGATTCATCTCAATATTTCGGAATTGTGCATGTACGTTTATATCTTTAGTTTAGTGGGACTTTTTCATATGACACACAAATAATATTTGTCGAAAATCTAGGTCAGACTTAATGTGATGAGCAAAGTATGATCGTTACGGACAGAAAAACAAAATACAAATTTCTTCCAGAGAGTAGATCGAATTTGCCACGTAAAAATTATGCACACATGCTATATCAGGCTACGGTTCGTGATAAAAAATCTCATTTTTTAGGTATGTCGGGGGGGAGGACGAGGGCTGTGATCACGGAATGCCCCTTAAAGTGCCATTCGTGATCGTACTCCTTTTTGTTGCTTAGTTATTATGGTTAATGAACAGATATTACGATTAAAAGTTTTAAGTTAATCTCATAGACACTACTGACTTGTAGGTATTTATGTTGTAGTTTTGTGCACTGGAGACAAAATTATCAAGTTCCTTAAATTCCTGCAGGAACTAATCTGTGTGCAAGATGATTACACTCTAAACACCCTGTTCAAAAGACTGGGAATCTCATCATAGGGGACACTTAAAGGTGGATGGCCCTGATTTAAAATTGAAGGTTTTCATCTTTAATAGATTGGCCTTCACTCAAAAATCCCATCTGTAAAAGTTTTGCGGCCCGATATTTCAATCCGGTTTGAGGCGAGAGCTAAAAACGTGATTTTGTAAGCACATTAGAATGACTGTGTAAAATTAATATTGGTCGACCAAAAGGGGCCATATCGCTCATAACTTCCAATCACCTCTTTGGCCAAGATTTAACAGGGTTAAATGAGTAAATAGTCGCGTTCTTCTGATACCAAATGTGACCACTTCCGGTGGTTTTAAAAATTGGGATTCTGGGGACGAGGCGTTATAGCAGATTCGGGCACATGGACCTGTAAGACGTGGGTCGGGTGGTGGTTTTACTGGCCATTTTCACAAAATTTGAAATTTCTTCCATTTGCTCTCAAATGATGGTAGGGCATTGAAAGAAGAACAGAGAATATTTTACAAAGAAAATACATACCCAAAACGGATAGACATTGATATGAGGATAAAGATTTCCGGGTAATTTGTAGGCAACTTTTTAAGTTTCCATACTTTAATCAACAAAAATGTGTATCATTACTGGAATATTTTTTAATCGTACTCACGGATATTTTAAAACCACAAAGGTATAGACAAGTCAAAACAGTGTACATAGCGTTGGAAAGCCATATAAAGGCCATGATAACGTATTGCTGCACGCGTTGCGAGAAAGTAGCAACGCGTTGCGACATTTCGGCAAGCGTTGCGACGTCGGCCAATCAAAATCCTGATTTCTGTGACGTATTCAAAAAATAGACCCAAACGCGTTGCTAGATTACTTTGCAAAGCGTTGCAAACCTTCACAACGCGTTGCGAGCTTCACAACGCGTTTTGCAAGCCTTCACCAACGCGTGGCTAAGGTCCACAAGCCATAAGGTTCATAACTTATTGTGCAACGCGTTTGAGAAAGTCCCAAGCGTGCGGCATTTCGGCAAGGCGTTGCGACATTTGGCAAAGCGTTGCGACATTGGCAACGTTGCAACATTTCAGCAACGCGTTGCGACATTTCAGAAACGCGTTGCGGTGTCGGCCAATCACAATCATGTATTTCTGTGACGGATTTCAAAAATTAAATCTCACAACGCGTGCCGACCTTCACAACGCGTTGCAAAACCTTCGCAACGCGTTTGCGGCAATACGTTAGACCCTTATGGCCTTCACAACGCGTGGTGAAGTTTACAACGTGTGTGAAGGCTCGCAAAGCGTTTGTGAGGCTTGCAACGCGTTTGTTGAAGGCCATAAGGGTCATCACGTATTGCGGCAACGCGTTGGGAGAATCTATTTTTTGAAATACGTCACAGAAGATGATTTGATTGGCCGACGCCGCAAACGCGTTGCCATCCAAAAAAATCGCAACGCGTTGCTACTTCTCACAACGCGTTTGCGGCAATATGTATGGACCATTATTTTTTTTGTTGGGGGGCTTTTTGTGAACCTTCGCAACGCGTTATAAAGCTCGCCACGCGTTGTGAAGGTCGCAAAAGCCGTTTGTGAAGGCTTGCAAACGCGTTGTTGTGAGTTTCCAACAACGCGTTGCAGATATTTGCAACGCGTTGTGAGTCTAATTTGAAATACGTCACAGCAAATTCGTCATTCTAATGGCCGACGCCTCAACGCTTTGCTACTTTCTTGCAACGCGTTGGATACTTTCTTGCAACGCGTTGCTACGTTCTTGCAACGCGTTGCCCGAAATGTCGCAACGCGTTGTTGGCATACGTTATGGCCTTTATGGCTTGCCATAAAAGCGTGGGAAATATGCACACGGCGTGGTGTTCTTGTTTTAAACGCCACTTTCGTCGTCTGCGAATTAACGTCGCCGGCGATTATAAACGCGTTCTGTTTACCCATAAGGAAGCTGATTTTTTCTTATTAATCATTCGGGTTGAGGGCTTTTGTATATAAAGCCTTACAAACATGCAAAATATTGATTTTGAAAAATCTTGAGGGCGCACTTATTTTGCAATGTGCCAGTGTCTCTAAGGCAGTTGTCACCTTGAGCTTCCGAGTATTCTATTTGGTTGTAACATTCGCAAATATTGAGGTGTCTGTAAAGTATACATTCTAGAAAGCAATTGGACGATGAACCCGATGATGGCATCCGATTAATGTAAAACTTTTCCTTTTTGAGCCAACAATACTAAAAAAAAACATGATTTGCCCCAAAATTTCAGACAGCATAACAAAAACAATTGGAATTTTCAGGAGTCGTATGTTATTTTTTAGAAAAAGACAAATTGTCTAGGGCCGGTTTTTTCATTTTTTAAAAAATAGAGCTACTTTTCGAGAAGATAAGGAAATGTCAAAAAAGTGTGATTTTTACTTTTTTTCCAAAATTTGAGGATATCTGGAGAATATCTTTTAGTTAGAAATCGAAAAAGAAAAATTGAGGCAGAAGAAAACCGTCCCTGGAGATGACCAATTGCTATCGTAGGAAGTTAAACCTTACCTATACTTCGGTATTTTGGATTATCTTGTTGAAAATTTGAACTTTTGCGAAAATTGAACATGAGAAAATCCATGGTTAGAAAAAAGGACTTTTCACGCCATTTCCAGCTGTTCTCTTTCTCAAATAACTTATCTTTGAAACTTCAAAATTGAGTAGTTGTGCAGTGACAAAGCATCTTATGCATATTGAATCAAACTCTATTGGTCTCTAACTCCAGAAATTAGAAGAAATTGAAATTTCATCTGTCTAAATAGCGCTTTGTTTACATTTCAAATATTATTTTTCGTTTTTCCAGATGTTCGCGCAAAAGTACATTAAACACACGCGGACATTCATACGCAGCAAAAATTCACCGCGCGACGCGATGGTGCGCCTTGCGCCTGACGGCGTGAACTGTGCTTAATTTCACGCAGTTTGAACAAGCGGTTTTGGACTTAAATGAGTCAAATAGGGTTTTTTAAATCGGCAAAAATACACAGCTCAGGATTGTCTGCGGTGGATTAACCTTGTTGGTAACTATAGACACAGTTTGATGGTTAAAATGGTGCAAAAATCAGAAGAAATTCGTGTTTTGTAAAAACAAAAGCACCAGGGTTGACAATACCCTTAATAAAAATATAGTCAACAACGCAAGCTTATTTAACGGTCATTTTGCCAGTTAGAGACCGTGTGAAAGCAGATATAGTACGGCGGGATGCCACAGTCCGAGCTTCCATAGACCGACAACGAATAAAGCGTGAAACCTAATGTGCGTGAAGAGTCAACTGAATCGAGTGCACTATTCTTTATACCGTTGTAGCCAGACTAGAGTCGGCGGACTATAATTCTACACCGGTTTAAACGAATATAGAGGTCCCCGGGAGCCATAGTCCGGACTCTCCATAGACGACAACGGAATAAATGGAAACCAATGTTGCGTGAAGAGTCAACTGAATCGAAGGCACTATTCTTTACCGTTCTAGGTAGACTGTGATCCCGGCGGACTATTAAAACTTCACATGGTGAACATTAAAAAACTTCTAATAATAATAATTATAACGTTTACGATTAATCGAATTGACCCTCCTCAACAACTTATATTTACAGGAATCAGCAGCCGCTTGGATTATTTTCCGGATATCGGAGTGGATACCATTTGGATTAGCCCGATATACGAATCACCGATGGCGGATTTCGGATACGAATGTGTCCGATTTTAAGAATAATCACCCATTATTTCGGCACAACTGGATGATTTTGATGCAATGAATAAGCAAGATGCATGAACTAGGTCAGTACGGAATTGGAGAAATATAGCAAAGGTGTATTTTTTAAAGTTTTAGAGAACCATTACTAATAAATGGCCAACATATAGAATTGTTAAATTTTTTAATGTTTACAAATATAAGAAAATCTAATGGTTGGACATGAAATGTGGAAAATCAATAAAATCACTGCTCCTGCATACAGAGAAGGTTACAAAAGCACGTAAGGATTTTTTTTCGGACTTTCTGCTTTGTCGTCTGTCACGAATTGGGCCGACAAAAACAAATTAAAAGATGAACCGCTTTTAATCTCCATTTTAAAACATCATATCACATTTGGAGTGTTTCAGTTCAAAGGCTACGACTAGTCATGGACTTCGTTCCGAATCATTCCAGCGACAAACACGATTGGTTTTTTGGAGAGTAAAGCGAGGCAAGACCCTAGCAATGAGTATCGTGATTATTACGTATGGAAGGATCCAAAAGAAGGATGGGGCGTCCCACTGACGGACGATCCGGAAAACTGCTTACCAAATAACTGGGTATGACTCTTTGTATCAGTTATATTAGACTCAGAAAGAAACTTGGTTTGGGTGGTTTATGGCAAAAAGATTTTTGACCGGACAGTCATGAAACCTCATTCTTAGGCCAATAAATACCAACTGCTTACTTGCTCTATCATACTATTAGCATTTTATTTTGGTTAAGGTGAGCAAGTAGTGTAGCGGTTCTTGCCTTGTTTACACCACTGCCGTCCCAAGTTCGAATCCCGGGTCATAGGCTTTACAAGGAAATAAAGAATAAAGGGAAAGTTTAAAATGCTTATCATGTAAGCATTGCGTATGGGGTGGTTGCTTCGTGCCCCAACATGTTCATGTATGGAAGTGTAGCTTTTTTTTCTGGCTCCATCCTTCCAGAGTTCCGATTCGAAGACGAATGATTCTTCATGGGCACTGCACATAGAAAATATGCTGGTCAACGCTGCGAGCAACCTTTTGCGACAGGGTGAATCTCATAATGCCGGTTAATGTGAAGGTGTTACTCACATTTTTTGTAGTTGACGTTTCACTGTGATATATGGCTCTGTGAAAGCAATAATAGCACTCGGCCTCGCAGGTTTTCTCCGGGTACTTATTCATCATACTTAAAAAACAAACTGGAATTTCTTCCCTAACGTGTATATGATATAGTATATACTGATATAAAGTGAATTGAAAAAAAGACCATTCGTGACACTAAAATGACACAATAGGGTATAGTTTTAAATACGATCACACACCATCCTCCTCCTTACATTCAGCCATGCTTCACGATCCCGCACATTGCTGATTGATAGAAACTGAGTACTCGGAATTGTTCTGAATTTCTCGGAAATGCAGCAGTTGGCAACTCCTCTAGCAAACTAATTCATCGTACTATTTATTTCAATAATATAGGTGAGTGTGTTTAGTGGATCCGTTTGGGAGTGGGTTCCTGAAAGACAGCAGTATTATCTTCATCAATTCTTAAAAGAACAACCGGACCTTAACTACAGGGAGCCAAGAGTCCAGGATGAATGAAAGTAAGTTGTTCGCCTATTAATTTAGCACACAAGAATGAATTTCGCATGTTGATGATATTCTATCGGAAATATGCATTATGTTTCAGGATCCTGCGTAGAAACCACATTTCTGCAGCTTCCAGTCTTTTTTCTTCATTGTTTTTGAAACTGTCCAGCATTCTGGTATAGAGCATGATAGGGTTAATATTTAAGTATTTTAACTTAACCCTTTGGTTTAGGGACGCTTTCTATTTGTCAGGATACTCTTCATTTTTGCAAATCTTCCTTTGCCATTCCTATCCTTTTTTTATATCTGTATCACAGTGGTAATCTGATATCCAGCCTCGATGTCCACCCGATAATAGTTTCACTGCCAACTCTCAGTGTAAATCTTGGAGTCATATTCTTCTTTAATATTACCATCTGTTTCTTGAATTTCTTGCAATCACTTTAAGACCCTTTCTATAGCATTTCTTCACAACTCCAGACATTTTTAAGGTTTTCTTGAACAATGTCATCGGCATACCTTAAGTTGTTGATATTGTTGCCTCCAACGATGATACCTGGAAAGTCTGCTATTTCTCGCGGAATCACCTCACTGTATATGTTAAATATGTTTGGTGAAAAGACGTCTCCCTGGCGATCTCCTCTTTGGATTTTATGAATTGACTTAGGGTGTCTTCTATTCTTATTGTAGCTGTTTCTTCCCAGTATAGATTTCTGATTATTCCAAAATCATTCCCGTCTATGTTCAGGTTTTGGAGTATGTCTAGAATTTCTCATGTCGAACTTTTGGCCTTTGTGTAATCGATAAAGCGTGTTCTTCCCGATCCATTCGGAAGATAGATCCTGTTGACTTCTGCAATCACGTGAAATCCTCTCTGAGTTCTTTGTCTTCTAACGCTGACTTAAACGCTATGGTTAACGAATTTCATGCATCCTTGTCAAAGACACTTGATGATCACGCACCGTTGACTGAAAGGTCTATCATTCTTCGTCCCCATGCCCCATGGTATACAAATTCTCTCCATGCCGAGAAACAAGAACGCCGCCGTCGAGAACGAAAGTGGCTCAAGTCAGGTCTTACAGTGGACAAAGAGATATATCTTGAACAATGTGAGAAGTATAAATCTCATCTTATCAAAGCCAAAACGGAGCATCACAGTAATAAGATTGCCGAATCCAGTCAGCGCGATCTTTTTCGCGTTGTCAACAAGTTGTCTTCTCCGAGAACTAACGACACTCTTCCCGCACATGACAATCCCAAAGATTTGGCTGATTCCTTTGCGAAGTTTTTTCAAGAGAAAATCGACAACTTGCACAGACGTCTCGATACCGCTCAATATATTCCTCTTACTATACCCGTTGTTGAGAAATGTGATTTTTCTCTGAGTAACTTTCCGAGGTTTCTGAAGAGGAAGTCTTTAACGTCATTAGATCTGCTTCGATGACTTCTTGCCCTCTTGATCCTCTTCCACGTGACTTGTTCAAACTGTGTCTTGGCGATATTCTACCTCACATCACTAGAATTGTTAACCTGTCGTTGACTTCTGGAGTGTTTCCAGTTACACTCAAACATGCCCGGATTTCCGTTTGCTGAAAAAGCAAGGTTTCGACACTGATGAACTATCCAACTCTCTCCCAATTTCAAATCTCGCATTCCTGGGAAAAATTATCGAACGTTTTGGCTGTGAACCAAATACAGGAATACTTGGGTGAAAACTCTGCCTCCACGCGCCGATGCAATCGGCTTATAGATCAAATCATAGTGTTGAGACTGCACTGCTAAGAGTAGAGGACCCTCCCCCGGGTCGCACGGTAATGAAAACGTAAGCGACTGAAATTTACACTAGACTCTTCAACCCATCTCCGTGGTCAACCCTCCGAATCGGTAGGGAAAACGTCTCCATCTCCATCTCCCCCGAGGTCGGGGGAGTACTTCCGCCACAAACATTAGTCGAAACACATGGTTGTGGTATACTCCCGCACTGGTCCCTCTCTCGACGTGCCGTAGCGCTAAGAACACTTAGCCAGACCAATCAGTGTGGCGACTTATTTTTTGCGCATGATTTAACGGGCCCTGGAACCGACTAAGCGCCTTTTGAATTGACAACCCCTGGGGGTTGTCGCGTGCGGCACATTGTGATTTGGGCTCAATGCAGGTGTTTGGCCTCTCATGTCCCGATTTCTCGGTTTGATTTTTTGATTTGACTTTATGTGATTGCATTTTTATTGCAACTCTAATCAATATAAAAGACTAGTAGTGTTATGTATTATATCATTATCAATAAAAATATCCGGAAAACCCTTGTCGTGTACATTTATTGCTCATATTACTATATACGGTACAAAAATCATGTTTATTTTGATAGTTGTCACGTAATCGCATAAAGATCTCCATTTCAATTTTATTCGCATTTCAATACCTTCGCCTCATGCAACTTAATGAAGCTTGAATGAAGACATTTTCATTGCTCGTATCGAACATCCTCAGATATCTATACTATAAACACAGGTCTGTCTGCCCTGCTATGCATTTCGTTATACTTTGACATAATGGGGCTGACCCCGGGTTGGGGCAGGGGGGCGCGCACATATTAATGGATAAATGGGTGTTAGGCTCGCACTTCAAATCCAAGGCATTCGGTGACAGAGGACTGAACAAATAGGGCCTTTGGGTGAGAGATGGCCAAATTATAACAAAAAATATCAAAAAATTAAAAAACTGAAAAAAATAAAAATGTTCCCAAAATGGGGATTTGAGGAGATTTTTGTCGAAATTTTCTAAAAAATAGAGGTCTTTGGGTAAAAATTTTATTTTTCCTTCCCAAAAAAATAGGGTCTTTGGTGACAGTGGTTAAAATTTTTCACAAAATGGGGTTTTTCATTTTTGGGTAGATTGGGGTGTTTGGGGTGACAACGATGCTGAAAAAGGGGGGTCTAAACAGCTTATAAATATACGCGTCGCTTCCAAGATGGAGTGCCCGGGGGGGCTGGGAGGACGTCTGACGTTTTTGTTAATTCAGGGTTTTAGAGTGCCCCAAAAGGTCAAATGTCATCTAGAGGTCAATTTGCGTAGAACTACTGCCTGGGCAGTCCTGTGGTCAAAAGTCACAAACATAGGTCGAAGGTCACACATGGTGCAGATGCACTAGTTGGTATATTTTCTTCTTGCAAAATTACCTTAGAAATGGGTTACGGTTTTTAATTTTCAGCTCGGCAATGGCTGACACCGGGAGGGAGAGGGGGAGAAATTTCTCCTAACGCGAAGGCTTTTCCCGGGCGCGGCGGGCCGACCAAGACATTAAACGGGAATAAGGGCCATACACAGGATTCTTGGGGTCGGACCGTCTTCGTCTTTTATTTAAGTCAGCAAGAAAGGTGGCCCGCCCGCCGCGTAGGCCGGTGGTTATGGGTACAGGAGGGACAGGGGCTTTCTCTTTGGGTCAATGCCTCCCGTCACAAACCGGTGAGGACGTTGTTTATCTGATTGGAAGTATATTTTTCATTTTAAACAGGAGCCTAATTCAGCTGGCAAATGCTGGGGATAATTATGTATTTTTGGTTTTATTGAGTTCCAAGTTTTGTTATTTAAATAGTAAAATGAAAGAAATCACAAAATAAAAGCAACGTATAGACCCTCATGTTTTCACATAAAGCGAAGGTAGTAACGGCATGGAAATCAAAGAAAATCGGGGTTATATGTGGAGTGACCTTTACTCATCTTATATTTTGTTGGAAAGTACAAGTATGATAGTACTAGCTCACCATTTGAAGATCACATTTTAATTAACCTGTTTCACAAGGATGACTTACGGGTCAGTTGGATGGACAAGCTTGCTGTAACATTGAAAATGAGATGAATTGGGGAAAGATTTCGTCAACACTGGTATATCGTGGAAATAATTCGGTTTTCTGAAGAATGGACACCAGCTTGAGCTTGTGTGGCACCTGCAGTAATTGCATGATAGGCCCTATTTTATTTTTAGAATGATCAGCCCATCCTCAATATAAGGAAAATACTACAAGCAACCAACAAAAAAAAAAAAAACGAAATCACAAGGACAATTTCTGATTTCTCTCAGCTTCTCCTTCCCCGTCTTTTTTATTTTATTGTTTTGTTTATTCCATACTTGGACCCGCTGATAGGCCCTAGAAATGTATTTACACAAATTATATCACAAGCACGAACGTGATCAGTGAAACGCTGCAAAACTTTACTCTGCATAATTCATGCACTCGCAAAATTATAAGGAGCTATTCAATTAACTGCGGTCGCGTATCGCTAAATGAACCCAAGTCGCGTGCCATTGATACCACGTGTTAGTTCGTATCTGTTGTCCCCGGATTAGCATTCATAATTAACCGAGATGTGCGTAAGTTAATGCGGTCACGTTACTTGTGAAATCGCTAACTGCGGAGACAGTTTTCCCTACAGATTCGTACAGTCTCGGCGGGCTACTCACTACCTAGTGTTAATTCCGGAGCCCCTGTGCAATCACGCTCTTTGGACAAGTTTGGTTGGCAGGGCTTGTCCGCTAGGGGGATGGTAGGCTGAAAAGTCCTCAAGTTTTGATTTTAGCCATTATCTTTAACCAAGTGCGCTCTAAACCCAGAGACAGAGCCGAGACGGGGAACATTCCTACTATATACAAACGACGTTTCTCTTGGCTTAGATTCACACAAAGAGCTCTGCTGGTGCTACTTGATTTTAGCGTGGCCTTTGATAATGGATCAGGGTCCAGTTTACTCAACGTCTTAAAACACGCTACGGTATCAAGTATAAAGTACCCAGTGGTGTTCGTCTAAGCCTGACTGGACGAACTCAATCAGTTGCTATTGGTAATGTGTCTACTGATCCAATTGAGCTGAAGTGCGGTGTACCTAGGTATTCGCAGATATACGATTGGGGGCCAACAAAACGCTGTTTTGAACGACATCAAGACTGAACTTATCCACTTTTCGTCGAAGTTTCGTACTCAATGTGTCCCCAGAACGTAAAATTGGTGGTTCTGTTATTCGTCCATCATCAAAGTGCTAATCTTTGGTGCTGTATGGATCCCATTTGGAGATGTCGAGCACATGTGAATTCTGTTTGTAGTGTGCCCTTTGGGAATTCGCAAGATGGTCATATTCGAAACTATCTTGACCAGAGTCAAATTCAACAAAGACTTGTTTCATGCATTGTTACAACAAAGTTGGACGCTTGTAACTCGTTGATGTTTGGACTGCAAGAAAATGAATTATCCAGTTACAGCGTGGTGCAGAACATGCTGCTCGTATGTCCTTCGCGCTCCACGTCACAATCATATACAAAACAAACCTTTGCTTTGAGTCACTCATTGGTTTGCCGTCAAATTACGGACTATATATAAGTCACTTGTGGGCGCTGATAGCCTCAGAACGGTATATTTTTACATATACACTTTATATTTGTTTGAAATTTTAACTACTTCGTTCTTTCTCTCCTTGTAAACAAGATGGTTTATTTTATCCGCTCGCAAGCGTTGGGCACCTTTCGGACCTTACACTATAGATGATATTCTAGCGCTCTTCTACCAAATTTTCATACCCAGCCAGTCTTGTTGCCCAGTTGGTTGGAGCGCCGTCACTAGTAACGGAGGTCCGCCGGTTCGAATCCGGCCAAGTTCTATGGGTTTTTTTTTTCACACTTGTGTGCGCTGGCCCTCGCTCAGGGAAAGATTAATAAATAACCCAATGTCAAGAATGGCCCGGCGTTTTTATTTTTCAATCGCCCGTAAATGAAGGGCCAGTCGTTTTGGTCACTTTTCGTAATTGTTTTTGAGTGTATTTGGGATGCACTGCAGGCAAAACATTTACGGGCAGTGCCCGCAAAGTCACCGCCAAAGCACCTCTATGGTAAACTAATATAGCAAATAAATGATTAAATATGAAAGTCAAAGGTAAACTATTTCGCTATCTTCAAAAGTAATAGTGCCCTGAATGAATCGTACCATAGGAAGAACACACATTTTTGACACGACAACTACCAACCTTTTTTTGAGGTTTAAAAGTATTGGCTATATTCGTAACCAAATTATTTCCACATCTTGATACAAAAATTGTTTTCAAATAAAACTTACCATTATCAGTGGTTTTTTACAACCTTTACACCTTCAATTGACATAACATATCATCCTCTGGGGAGTCATTTGCTCAGTTTTGCAGCGTTGCATTCAAAGGGGAATCCGTGATGGAGGGGAAAGCCGACACTTGAGTCACAAAAGACCGTAGTTCCGGCTATAATTAATCGATTGGAATTATCTTTGGCAGCGAAATAAAGATAAAGAAGAAGCGTTCCGATGATACACAATTATTAAAATCAAAACGGCGACACATCATGGTCAGATTTGCCCACCCTGTATTTATATGTTTATGGATTAATCTGTGTGAATTTAGATTGTGATTTCCACATTTTGAAATTTACCTATGTCATGTACTATGATTTCAATTTGAATGTTTCAATTGCTAACGACTGTTTTTGCCATCTTAATGTAATTTGTTTTTTGATGAAATAAATTCTAATGTTTTTTATTAAACGTGTTTGTATGTTTAGGAAGTTCGAAACGGTTTTGGTTTGAACGTGGGGTTGATGGTATGCGGTTGATGCAATAAACACATGTAGAAAGACGAATTATTTGCGGACGAACCAGTAACCCAGATTACCATCACCTCGGATGCGAAGCAGGTAACACACTTTCGATTATCGGTATGTTCAAGGTCAGATCTAATGATGGTATAATACAATATATAATTGGATGAAATGTAATAATAAAATCATATTAAAAACATGCAGTGCCGTTGGGGTAAGTTTTGAGATGCAAACCACATAGTGCACTTCTGTAATCCCGTATCCGATTTGCTTGGAAACATCATCTTGATATAGGTCATTGTCAACCCCCCCCAAGATATGGATGAGTGGTTGCCTCCTTGGGTACCTCTTCACAGAAAATATATTTCATATCTGGTGTGTCTTTCTTTAAAGTGACTTGCATGACAAAACACTTTGATAGGTTAAACTTCATGCCCCATGTATCTTACCAGTCTTCAAGCTTGGTCAGATCATCTTGCAGCACCTTCAACTCCTCGGATGTTTTCGCAATGTATAGAGTATACAGCCATCCGCAAACAACCTAGCTGTACAGGCCAAGTTTGCTGGTAGGTCGTTGATGAAGAGTAGAAACCACAACGGTCCAGTGACTGTGCCTTGGGGTACCCCTGAGATGACGATTTTGGGGTCTGACTTTGTCTGTAAGAAATTGCCTCACCCATCTGTGTGCTTCCTCCCTTATTCCATAGAACTCCCAATTTCTTCAGCAAGCGTTCATGGGGCACCTTATCAAATGCTTTCGCAAAATCTAAAATGCCCATGCGTGTAATTTTCCCTTTCACTTTTCCTGTTCCCTTGAGTGAACGTACTAGCTGTGTCAAGAACAAGATATTCTTATATAAATGAACGTCCTAGTCCCGTAGAAATCGGTAGTAAAATTTGACGCTACGCATCAGTTGTTTCATCGAGGTCGTGCTTTATTCTGCATTCAATATGGAAACTATACAGGCCAGGGACACTTATTCAATCATTCATTTCAATCGTTCAAATCAATAGACAAAGTATAGCGGTAAAGAAGTACAGCATAGGTTAGGTAAGTAGTCAATACACAAAAGTACATGTGGAAGAAAATAAATCAAATGTATATCAAATTTATTGTATTGTATTGAAACATGCAGAAAAAATATTGCATAATCACAATTTCATTTCAACTTCATTTCTTCACTAGACATGACGTATTTAAAGTCAAAGCTGTGCTTTTCAAACAGATGTTATTCCCCGGAATACAGGATTTCGAATAGTTTTATTCTATTGTAATGTTCCCCCAATATGGCGGAATAGGAGAGCTGACGAAGGATAACTAGGGGTGGGCAAATTAATATTTTTTCTTCAAATCTCTATATAGACGAGTAGATTCTATGGCTATGGCTGTTAAATAATTTTTTCCCTTTAGAGAGTTTGATTTCTAATGGGGGAGGGGTCCTTCTTCCTCTTAAATCCACCCCATAATGTGGAGTATACAACGTTCTTAAAGGTGTTTGTTCCGATTTATGTGTATTGTGGTCTCTACGTGATATGAGAGCCTGTCACTTGCACATGCACCCCATCAAGTACCGTGGGAAACAAACTTGCGGTTTTGATGGAACACGCATGTCGCAAAGCCCTATTCAATACTGTGCTAATATTGATGGTTAACCACTAAAACGGCGTTTTTATTTATATCTTGGGAATTTCAGGATGACAATGAGAAAAATACGGCCTTTCATCTGATATCAATATCGAGACTACTTCCGGGTAAATCAGGGGGGTCCCAAAGACGATCGGAACACGCACCTTTAATTCTATGGCAACATAAATTATATAAAGAATGTGCTTATGCTCTGCTACTATAGGCTCAGTATGACAGTCTCTTGCACATCTACACAGCTGACTTACCAGAGCTACATGACGTTATCGAAAAGTGGCGAGCCGAAATCTTTGATCAGTATAGCACAGAACCTAATTACAGGTAAAATACTTTTAAGTCGGAGAATACAGTTTTGGAATATTACGAAATACACCGAAAATTTATATTGAAACCAATGACTAAAATTGTAAAATCAAATCTATACACCACCAAAAACAATTTATCTAACTTTAGAATGAATTTAACCAACGCCTTAAATATATATTTGGCATTTTTTTCTTATTTGATCAAAATTGATCATGTGTACTCACTCACTGTTGTATGATGCATGATGCAACCACTGACCAATTTGCCCTCATACAATAGCTATACCACTTATCAAAATCGCTTTTCACATTGGAAAGCTTGATGGTGCACTTTGCGCGAGGCGGTCATTTCTACTTTTAGAAAATACGTTCTCTTCCCAATGCATGTGTTCCTTTACTAAAAACTAAAAAAAATTAGAATTTGACAATTTTTCACATCCCTTGACAAATCTCCAGGTTTCTCTTTATAAAAATTAAACTAAATCTCAATGCTAAGATATCATGTGAATGCAAGAAGTAAGTGCGATGTAAGTGCAATAGCTGCCATTTGTCACAAATTCCCGTGGAACAAGCTATTATGCCAAGTCTTTGGTCAGTGTCGTCTTGAAATGGTTCTTCATGCAACTGTGTCGCCTGAAGAACCGTTGGAAGACTCACTGACTCAAGGAAAGATAAATTGAGAGGCATCCTAATACATGACATCACACAGATGTATCACATGACAGCTATTGCACTTAAGACCTTGAATTCAAGTGCGACCTGTAATGGGCTGCTTCAAAACTGAACCGTCCGTTGACCATGGGTCCATGACGGTTAATCTGTTATTGTTTAAACCATAGAAACTGGTTGCAACCAGAAAGACTTGGGCGTAACCGATGAGCAACTGCTGGTTAGTTTTGAAGCCAACCCTTAGTATCATTATTAAAGGGTATTTGAGGAACTGATACCTACAAACATCTTGACATAAATCCAGATCTAGTTAAGAATTATAAATATGTACTTTTTAGGTCCTACATCCTACATTGATATTTAAGAAGATATAACACAAACCATTCCCATTCATTGGGATATAGATGATATGCGCTTTCCCAGGGAGTCAATATAACACTCTAAAATTGTTTTTACTCAACCTGAGTAATTTTTTACTCCTTATGGTAATTAAAAAGTCACAGCTCTTTTGTGAGTAAACTTGACTCAACAAAGGTTGAGTAGCAGTTTTACTCTTCCTTGTAGTAAACATTTTATTCAGTAAAAGAGTCAATATTTCACTCAACATTCCGTCAACATTTGTTGAATAAAATTTTACTCCGCTTTCCACAACAGTTGAGCTGTGACTTTTTTTACTCAACAGGGTGATAAAACTTTACTCAACCCACAAGGAGTAATATTTTATACTGTATTTGAGTAGATTCCTTGCTCAACCGTTGTGTAACATGTTTTGACTCAACTGATGTTGAACACACTGTTGAACAACATTAATTTTACTCAATTGACATTGAGTAATACTTTGGATGCAGGTATAACGCAAAATGTTTTTTCATCAGAAAGCTACAGGTTGCTCACCAGGTTGAGTAAAATGGCTTGTTCAGTAACACTCGAAGCTTCCAGATATTTTGACTTGATTTCTGTAATAGAACTACTCTTTCAAACATCAAAAGGACACAATCAAGATTTACTTAACTTTGGTATTCTTGGTATTTAACAAATAACACAAAATCTACAAGGACATATTCTCATTACTTTTACCTTTTTCTTCGAAGTCCCTGGTGGTTCAAAATCATGATATGTACATGCACCTGCACGTCATGTAGTCGTGTATCGATGTACACGCACCAGTAATGCTATAGGTTATAAATTTGTCAGGTTAATTGTAAATACCATGCCGGCATAAATACAACCTATATGTTTACTGAGCAATAGCGAATCCCCATACACAACGCTCACAGTATTACAGGCATCAAGTCACTCGGTGAAAGGTTGCCCAATTCATAAGCTTGATATCATGTACCGTAGACATATTCCGGTTACGCCGAAATCTCACCAATTTCACAATCATGACAAGTCCATTGCATCACCACAATAATAATTATTATTATCTGATTATAACTTGTTGGTGTAAAATATCAGAATGGCCAGCTGGCCAGCATTTCCGCGACACCCCAGCTTGTCATCTGACGTCGATATGTCCGCGGCAACTCTTGGGCTGCACGTGTCTGGGGTCGTCAACGTTGCTTAAGATCAGACTCAACACGGTGTAATTTTTGATCCGTCACTGCGTCAAACTATTTTGTGACGCAACGTTGAGTTAGATTTCAAAACTGCTTTACTCAATATGTATTTCACACCCGGATTTCACAGTTTTGCTCGGGTGAAGAGTAAAGCGGAAATGTGTGTTTTATTCCATGCTGATTAAATCTTGACTCAACTTTTTACTCAATATGCTTTACTCACCGCACTGAGTAAAATAGTTTTTAGAGTGAATAGAGAGGAAAGTCACCCATTTGAGGCATCGATCCTTCTGTGCAACCCTGATTGAGACCAGTATTCAAATGTTCGTAGACTTTATGAGGACCTGAACATTGACATTTTCAGTGACTCTGTTATAAAGACGATAAAAACTGAATTTAATTAATTGTTTTCTTTTAAGGTTTATGGTGACTGAAGCATATGATGACCCTGATAAACTATTGACCTACTACGGTACAGAAGAAAATCCACAAGCTGATTTCCCTTTCAACTTTCAGTTGATTAAACTCACTGAAGATACGTTAACGGGTACGGGAGTTCACCAATTAGTCAACGATTGGATGATAAACACACCGCCTGGAAAATGGCCAAATTGGGTGGTAAGATTTGAAATATCGATGACCCTTCTCGTGAGCCATTGCTATATATATTCGTATTGGACAAAAGCTCAAAGATTAGCAATAGCATAAGACAAATAGCATAAGACAAATAATGTCATTTTGAAGTACTTGTCACCTTATTGTTGCTGCGCAGGAGAATAAGAAAATGTTATGAAATTGTATTGATACCTCCTACCTTTTATATGTGGTGGATCTTTTAGAGCCACTATCCATAACTTCTTCAAAATTTAAATAAACTCCGACCTAAATTTCGTTCCAAAGTTGAAGTTGTTTGCATGATTTTATTGAAAATTGTTATAGTAAAGTTCCCTTATACCTTAGCTGACATATTTATCGAACATTTTTTATGTCAATGCGAAGTCGATAATGTTTCGCCGGGTTTGATATAGGTTTTAAGGATTTTTAAGAATGATGGACTTTAGTGCTAGGGTTAGTGTTTGGGTTTTGTGTTAGGATTAATGTTATAGTTAGGGTTACACTCAAAATATTAATTGTCAAGAAAAATAGTCATTCATGGAAATCCACCTGAAAATTTTGTCAAAATGTTTATATAACTTGCATTTTGTAGCATTTACAATGAATTTTTAACATCACAGATGTTTTCATGACTTATGGCCTATACATTTTCACTTTTTAAAAGTGCATAAGCAATAAATGATTGACAAAATTGTCATTAATTGTGATTTCTAGTGCCTCATAAATTGCATGAAAAACTAAATGACAAATGGTACTTTCATAATTTGTCATTTTGATGGCTATGACTTATTTAATAGCAATTTATAAATTCATAAATCGTCATTTAATTTGTCATACACTAAAATTTAATTTGCAATGCACTAGAAAAAATTAACGACATTTTTTTCATTCATTATTTTTTTATGCAATTTTAAAAAGTGAAAATTAATTAGTCATGAAAATATCTGTGATGTTAAAAATTCATTTAAATGCATAAAATGCTCATTAAACATAAAATTTTCAGGCTGCCTGCATTCAGTGATCCCAAATAATCTGTGTGAATGAAAATTTTATATAATTTGTCATATAAGCCCCTTTCTCGATAAATATATTTCATTGTTACTGTTTAGAATGTGCGGTGTAGCGGATATATGCTCACAGAGCATATTCACACCTCTACACAAAATCTCCTTCTTGTTGAAACATGCAAATTATCCGAAATATTAGTAATGGCTTTTTATGCAGAATAATAATGATAATAATAATAATAATAATAGTCTATTGTTATATTACTGCTACTATACATTTCAATTATAATCGGACATATTACATTTGAATATAAATGACTGATGTGCATGCGGTATTCCAATGAATGATAATAAGAAATCGGACATTTCAATTGAAAATCGGATAATCTCTTTGCATGGGATAATGTTTTCTTTTACATTTATTTTATGTTCAAATTGGAAACATTCTTTCTGCAGGTGGGTAACCATGACAACAACCGTCTATCAGACAAAATCGGTCGCCAATACAAAAGAGCCGCCAATATTTTAAACCTTCTTCTGCCAGGGACACCGACTACTTACTATGGAGAAGAGATCGGTATGGAAGATATATGGGTCAGTTATAACGACACTCAGGATCCATTTGCCAAAAACAACCCGGTAAGAATAATAAAAGTATTTCATGGTTCCAGCCCTTTCGTTTTAGTAAGTTTATTTTCAAATTATCAGCAGATATTGATAATACAAATTTTGGTGCTGTAACTTAATATCTGAATTACATCGCCTGGATGACCACTTTTTGGTTATTTCTGTCAGGTTTCCTGACATAAATTTCTTTCAGAAAAAAGGTCCAATTTGCTCGAAATATTAGACCAACGGTCTAGCATGTATGAAAAGGTCAAAATTCTTTCAGCTAGGTTGGGGACGAAACCTATTGATGATTAATTCACCTTTAACACAAGAGCTCACATCTTGCGGTCGTGGATGCAAAGTCTGATTGTATTTTACGAAACAAATTAGTTAATTTGTAGCTTGGTTACGATTATCTATGCAGTAAATTGTATCGCAGTAAACGCACGATTTTTTAAATTTTCATTTTAACGTTCAGCGGCATGGTATAGTGTTAGGAAGTTTTTCTGTGGACGAATGGGTCACTAGTTTAAATCTCATTGGGCCATATGCTGGATTTAATTGGGTACACAACTGCGAATTGGATTGTATAACAGCTATTGATTAACGCATTAAATACCACTTTCTCTATGGTTTATTTGAACCATGAAAGCTTCCATTTCCTAATCTGTGTGTTTGGCATGGTAATATGTTTAAATGTTGCAACATTTCACAGTTTAAGATGCCGCCTCTAAGTTGCATTATTTCTGTCTTGTAATCGATTAGTTACAAAGAAATTTGGCCTACGGGCCACGGAATTATTATTATTATTAAATTATTATTTATTTTATGATTACCAGTTAAAATTCAAACCATGCCATGCATATTTTTCAACTACACGAATACTCTACCGATGACAACATCATCATGAGTTTTGATTTCCAAGATGACGTGAGTTACGTTTTTTTTTCTGTTACCGTACTAGTGTTGTTGGGAGGAATACACACGTGACCCAGAACGTTCTCCTATGCAGTGGGATAGCAATTTGCATGCTGGGTTTAGCACAGCCAATAAGACGTGGCTACCAGTCAATGAGAATTACCTACAAGGCGTTAACGTAGAGGTAAAATCTTCTTCATTAATAGGAGAGTTTCAAAACTTAAACACCGGTAACTCCCCGGCTGTACTCGGTTTGTTACGTTTAGAACCGTCTTCTATTGTTCTAAGCATTGAAAGACGGTTCATCTACCATGAACTGGTGGACAACCAGCAGTTGAGTTTTGAGGATTCCCCTAATTTTCTGGTAATTCTTAACAGCTATATTGTGAGTTGAATTTCGACTCTTACATTACACCCTTTGCACTCGGTTTATCGCCTTGTAAAATAGAGCAGTCAAAGTTGACACGAAGAACATAGTATAAAGTTGTTGCCACTAATCTCAATGAAATGGATCGATAGGCCGCCTCAGTGAAGCCAAATTCGAAGGATCAAATCAGCCCAAGAGAGGGTCTAACATTTGCTTACCCAGACAAAATGTTCACCCCTTGAATCATGTCGATTTTTTGGATACCGTTGCTTATAATGTGTTCCTAAAATGATTACCCATTTCAAAAATTCTGTAAAACAAGTGTCTTCAGAATGTATGTCTTTGACCCTACAATTGTTCCAATTTGTGTTGAAAAAAGAGGATGCTATCCAGTAGGGTTGGCCAGGGGTGCCACCACTTTCCTGAGTGGTGACACCCCCGGTCTTCCCTAAATGTTTTATTCCCAATTAGTACAAACAGATACATAAGTAGAACATTTTCAAAGAGTTGCATATCCATGTTTGTTGGTGCAATGAGTTGTTCCATTTGTAACTGTTTGCAGCAGTCCAGAAATTATCCCGTGTCGCACAACCCCCGTACCCGTAGTTGCAAATAACTCGATACCTTTGTTTGTTTCAACCAAATATGTTTAATCTAATGTGTTTCCAGTAGACCAGTTTAAATAAATTCCATGTTTTTAGTTTTAATTACTTCTTTTTAAATATATCTACTAGGACGAAAAACGAGATCCTCGCTCAGTGCTCAACATGTACAAAAAACTTGCATATCTACGCAAAAAATATACCGGATTTCAACCAACAACCTGACGTTACTGATAATCAACGAACAGATCTTTTCCTTCCTGAGAATTCCTGCAGAGATGCCAGTCACAATACATCCTCGTCACCATTAACTTCAGTAATAGATCCAGCACTGACGACTATGCGAGTAGTGGGCTTGAACATAAACTATCATTTGTTGGTATGGGGTGCCATTACGATCCGTTTGAAATGGACAAGAAATGCCGCTTAGTGGAATTGACCAATGTGACATTGAAAGCCGGTGAAGCTGGGTTTATAGAAACTATGACAGTACCTAGCTCTGCTCGAAGAAATTACATTCCTTAATAGAGTCTAATAGCAGCATTGATTTTGTAGCATATTATTTTTTAAATTGAGTCGAACTCGGCCGCGAAGGTCTGAACGAACTATTCATCACATTGGGAAGTGAACATGAGGCCTTCTGATAATAGCATTGTATTCACCATTGTCATCTTTTAATGTTCATTATTTTACCCCTGTTGCTGCCTCACATAACAACTTAAGTGCCCAAGGGGGGGGGGGTTCCCTAGTACCCACCATTTGTTTTATTTTTTTTGCGATCAATTTTTCAAGGAGGTTTTTTGCTACTTGTCTGATTTATGAATACACTCTCCTGATACAACCCCACCCAACATTAAAATCCGCAACGGCTTCATTAGAATTAATAGGTTGCGGACCCTAGGGAACCCCCCTAGGCCGACTAACTTTGGAAGTGAAAAAAAAACCAAGATATTTTACTTATTAAAAATTAAAGTAATATTAAGTCTGGGATTATTTGCTTAGCTATATACCTTAGAGGTGTAATTAATTAATAATTAAAATACTGAATCAAATAACCGTTATATGCTGATAGCATCACCTTGTAATTTTTGTCATGCAGTGATCTTAACTGTGTAAGGCTATGGGGAAAATAAGGTCCCATTTTGAAGTTTCGAGAAACATACAGATGTTATAAAATTGGCTATATTTTGCAATGATTTATTTTAATTGGTTATTCTAGAGTAGCATAATGAATTATTTTGGTTCAAAAACCTTATATTGGAGTTTGCTGAGGATGGAATAGTGCGAACCAATCTTTTTCGAAGAGTGACAATTTCAATTGGCCATAGGTCATAGGTCAAAGGTCGGATTCGGATTTTCATTTTTATTGTGGGTATGTGTTCTTACGTGACCCCCATTTATTTGGGTTTGTGTCATGACCAAACTCCCACGGGAAAGTGGTTATCGGGGTTGGGTCCCTAGGAACCCCCCTCCCTTGGGCACTAACGGAAGTTTTTGTAGCTTGTGCATTAAGTGTAAAGAAGATTAATTTCATATTTGCTTTTGATTACATAAATAAAGATTGAAATTCTACCCACAGTAACAAAGTGACTGTAAAGTGCGATTAAGCTACACTCTAAATTTCAGAGATTTAAAAATAATCCTTAGGATTGTATGTAAGTGACCAATCAAAATAGATTTTAAAATTAAATATTGTGCCTTGCCTTAGATGCAATATATTAGATTGAATTCAAATCTAATAAGATTTAATGTTATGCAAATAGATAATTTTAAATTCCTAACATTGGTTGTCACTAACCACCATCTTAAGTATTAACTTTTAAACTCCTGAAATTAGCGTGTGACCATCCATATGTCCATGATAACGAGTCCGGTATGGATGTATGAGCCCGGGTAACACCCGTGTTTGAAGGGATCAGGAACGGATGAAATGGATACCGTATGTGAGACCAGACGTGCTCAAATCCCGGGGGCCACTTGCATTCAAAGGTGAATATGATGCGTGAACAAGAAAACGCGTAAAAAGGGGTCTTTTTTCAACCATGCCAACGGGCGATGTACGCGTGTACATTGATTAAGATGTCAAAAACAACAAAATATGGAAAAAGGGTATGTTTTTTATTAACCCTGAAATTGTGATGTATGTGTTAAGGGTTTGTAATACACACATTAAGCAGAGATCAAATTCATCAGAAAGACTGTAAATCGGAAGTTAAGCAAAGCAAGATAATAATGGGTATATCGACGACACAATGCATTGCTACTTATTTAGGGTAGCAAAAACAGTCAAAATACTTGTTTAGGGTATGTTTTTAGTCGGTGGAAATACTTGTTACTAGGGTGCATTTTGTAAGTCCGTGTTCTCGCATCATATCCAGTTTTTGAATACAAGTGCCCCCGGGGTTCTAATGGACACTATTCGAGACTCGGGGCTGGGTGATATTACCATTGGGATTTTAACTTGGGATTCTAACGTTCATATGAACGTTTTGTTGACTGTTTGACGCCTCCGCTGGGGCTGCGTGAAACAGCGGCATGAACACCACAATAATTTCTTTTTTTACAGCTGTTTACAAGTCTTATTATTGATAAACCCAGAAGAAAACAGCTTTTAACAGCGTCTTTGACTCTTAATAAAATGACACATCTGTGTAAATTTAATGAAATTAAAACATTGCGGACATATAGAGGGCGCTATAATACAAACCAGAGATTTAAGCAAGATTCCACAATGGATTTTTTCTGAATTTTTGCGAGATAATGGCTCTTCTATCCATGTGGCCATACTTACATAAGGATGTTAGAACTTGTCCCACTGCCTGAAAATTGGTTCCAGAAGAACAATTTTGCATGGGGTCCAAACAGCAGTTTCTTTCAAAATTGTCTTTGTCAATTTTTACGGATTTCTATTATAGTTTCACTTCAATAACATCGAGTAGATTGTGTTAGTACGGTTGGATCTTGTAAATAAGCACAACATTTATTTGAAAGTACATTCTATGGTACAACATGATATGCATAAATATTTACAGAAATTTCCTTATATTGCATAAGTTGTCATACACCATATTTTAATGTTGCCAAACATAATTGGTTTAAATGCATGGATCCCATGATAATAATTATCCGATTACAGAAGGACTAAAAAATACTAGTGAGAACCTAAGTTAAAAATACAATCTATTTTATCTATATACTTCTATTCTGATTTTACCTAAATTGATGAATCATGTAACTTTTAGATTTTCGAACGTCTAGTATTGATAGCCTATCAAAATCTGTGATTTTTGGTTATTGCAACGTCGTTATAGCGTTCATTCATAAAACGTTCTGTGCAAATCACCGATTTTCACCAAAAGAAAGTTATGTGCTGATTAGTGAGGTACAATGGCAAGGAGACAGATAGTGACTGCGAGTTCTTGATGACAGGATATTAATTCATTGTTCGTCATCATTGGCCTCGAATCTCTGTGACCTTTTCTCAGCCAGACGTCTTTATCACGCATTGCTGTTACCTGTTCATTCTAGGTGAAACCGTTGTCTCTGGAAAGCATATCAGGGTGAGGGTAATTGGTCTGCTAGCTCTCCGAAGGTCTGATATATTGAAATCCTATAGATAAATAAGAGATTCCCAAGAGATTATTAAAGGCTCTACTGTTTTCACCCTTCCAATGGATCCCCGACGTACCTTAAAGGGCCTCGCATTGATTTTTCGTAATTGTAAAATCGAACAAATCAATCAACAATCAATTTTAGCCCCCCATGTCCCCCAAATCTCGGCATTTTTTTGCTAGAGGCCAAAATAAGAAATGGTCGCCAGAGTACCTATAAATCATTACACAGACACCTTCCGATTCTGACATTAATTTGACCAAAGATGTCACTTGCCATTCAAAAATCCAAGGATGGCCGCCGGCGCCATCGTGAAAAAAGTAGTTTTTTAACCAGAGTATCTAAAATCGTTTACAAAGGGACTTTTTTTCGGATAAGTCGACCACGCTCGATTTCGATTCTGACATTTCTTTGACATTATAGCCACCATTCATTTTGAGTCTGATCATTAAAATCGGGGTACAAAGACCCCAGGATTCTGTAATCTTGCATTGGTTTAGGCGTTATTTTAGTTAAGTCAAAATCCTCAATCCGTGACTACTCTTTGGCAATAGGTTTGCCTTATTTGACTTCAAAGGACATTTTAGAAGGTTTAAGCCCACATGTCCCTCTGGAAAATGTGGCAATTTCCACGACTAAATTGTTAAATATGGTCCAAATAACGTTTTAGTAAGCGTCATATTGTTCGTTCCTGGTAACAAGGAGCAAAAAGTGATGGTGTACCTGTCTGTAAATTGCATCGTTATGGAGTTACAGCAAAATAGGCTAAGTAAAATTTTATTCAGCAAAGGTCAAGGTCTTATACTGGTTTGATTGAGTTTTAAAGTATCTTTAAAAATTGATACAAAAAAAAAAAAAAAAATTACATTGAATTTAAAGTATGTTGGTATATTTGCCCCTCTTTGACATCTCGTGTTACAGGGAGGGTGAACTTTCCCCACACACTTCCATGGGGGACACAATTCCAAATCGCAATGTAGGTATACTTGTATTATATGAAAGACATTGTCATAGACTACTTGTCAGCCTTAAAACTTTGAAACAGTCGTCCCTATTTTCAAATGCAACAAAACTAGCTAATTAATGAAATTTTCTTAAAACCAAGATAGCGGCCGTGAGCGTATTGTTTTTGAGATATCATCTGAGAAAATTAGTGAAGAGAAAAAAAAGAAAACAAGTCATTGGCATGTTTTATATGAACGATAATTGGATAGAAATACTTTCAGACTAAAAAATGAAGATAAATTCGTTTTGGTTTGAGTCCCAAAATCTAGGAACAATTGGTCAAAAATCTAAAATGGAATATGCAATAAATGATCAGGGCCGAACCGTGTGAAACACGATTACCGACACCATCCTCTGGTCATTGTGCCACAATTATTTACTCACAGAACGTATCATAATATCACATAACATTAAAGAAATATGCTTTATACGCTGATATATCGAACCCTAAACAAAACGGAGTTGATAAAATCATAATATGTCTTTAATTTTTAAAATTATTTGTGCGTCGGCCTTGTTTTCTCGCATAGTAACCAGGGCACTGGAGCAGTAAAATTCCGATAGCAAGTAATATTGTTAATAGCTCTCGCTTGCCAGAAAGTATCTAGAATACAAAGAAGACGTAGTTTGGTGAGAGAGGTTGTAGAGAGAGAGGGGTATAAAGATGTGAAAGACGTATGATTCGTGAAAAATTAGATCATGTGTTGGAGACAAAAGAGTCTACGCGTGATTTTACTCGGTGAGTGGTTCCTTAATATTTTATACTGTTATTCCGAACCCATGAGGAAAAGAAAAAGTCTGTCCCAGATGCCGCCGCATATTTTATTGCATGGATTCAGTATTTTTTTTTCTTTTAAAGGCTGCTCAGAGATTTTGAAATAATTTGCGTAGTACTTAAACAATTTATGCTTTATTCCAATTTGGAATGAATCGGATTTTCGTTTTCATGCAGTAAACATTTTGCACAGTATAGCAGTGCCATTTGATACTTTGTATATATACGAACTATTCCGGATCGGGAATTTTAATCATGAAGTTGACATTTTCTATATGAAGGTCTTCGATTTGAAGCTTAGCTATTTCCACAGCGATTTAGTATTGCACAAGCTTATGAATATGCCAAAAAAAACAAAAAACAAAAAAAAAAAAAAAAACGACAAAATGCTCAAGACATAAAATTTCTTTGATACAGAAGATCCCAATTAATTTTGTAAGCTCATAAATACCCAGAAAGCATGGTTTCAACTGATTTGACTAAGATTTGACCCAGTTTGTATAATTTGAAGAATTTTCTGGGGAAGTCCTTAAAAAACTGCACCATCAATAAACGCTTTTCGCCTTTTAATTTCGGGGGGACTGGGTAATATTTAAAACAAACAACTGCTTTTGTTACAAATATTTCTAATTATATAGTGGTTATTATTTCATCAGTATTATCGCGACCATCACCGTTACACCAATCTGCCGCCGCTGCCGTCGCCGCCGATGCCGCCACGTCTCCATCGCCTGGGCATTTAAACCGACCAAAGAGTGACGGTGCATGAGTGGCTAATTACCGGGGCGGAAAATTGTTCCCTCATGAAAATGTCTGGTCACGCCAACTGGCGTCGGCAGAGGGATTGCCTCCCCTTCCACAACTTCGAGCCTTTTCCCTCAGTTTTCCCCCCAGGTTTCAAAACGTACGCACATTTGGGACAAAATTCTGGTGTGGCCACTGTTAAGAGTCAACAATTTAGCTAATGTCCAGAGAATCAGCATAATCGTGCACTTTGTAATAGAATATAACGGACTTGCACACACTTATAGGGGACTACAAATAACTAATTTATTTCAAAACGGGAAGTTGACCTGTGGCGGTCATTAATGCCATTTTTCAAAATAGCCGCCATTTGTAGTTTCAATCCTCATTTTGGTTATAAACACTGCCATGAGCTTGATCTTGGTGTTTCTGCCTGTTTTAAATTTGACGCTACTTTGTAAGATCTGTGTGCAGCATTTTTGATTTCCAATATGGCGGCCAATGTACACTAAAACTGACACTTTTTGTTATAACTTTGCACAAATAATGATATCATTTCATTTTTGTGTATATTCGTATGTTTTCAGGTCAAGAATCAGTCAATGATATTATTACTTTTATTTAATATCGTTTGCAGCCATTTTAATCCATATGGGCCGACAATTTACACCCAAATATCAATGTTAAAAATAATAATACTGATATGGGGTAGTGGGTGTGTTGTTTCTATAACCTTTGTGTCCAAGGCCAACCTAACCAATTATGAATAACAATATTTAAGGTCCACATCCCAGTCCCAGTGGGTAATATGGACCCCGGGGCATATGGACCCCCCTTATAACTTTGAACTATGAGTGGTAGTATGACCCTCTATTGGTACGTGAACAACACATCACTCTATAATTGTTATTAACGAGGCGTTACCTGCAGTCGAAAGGAAATGATTTAATTTAAAAATTCAAACGTTTCTATTATGTCATTGACGTTTTAAAACATCCCTATTTCTTTCTCTTGAGGCCCCCGTTTTGGAGGTTTTCCATTTCACATGTAGTACTGACATTACCCATGTATCAATACATGTAATCAACTTCTTATGCTCATAATGTAATTAAAAAAATGGCTGGATACATTGTGTATGTTGTGATCTGGGTAATATGGACACCCTAGATCCCCATGTATAAACTT